>CM030371.1:5310861-5324313 GCA_003604175.2 Clonorchis sinensis
AGTGTCCACTTTGCCGCCGTAAGTTCAACTCAGAATTACTGCATATGTGAAGGAACCGGAAGAGTAGCACTTCTCTATAAGTATACTTCTTCAGCAAACGACACCTGAAACGTTTCGTTTTATTTGTACCGCATTTCCCACACAAAAGGGCCCACATCGAAATTCATCTTTAGTAGGGTAGCATTTTGCGCATGTATTTTGCTAAAACAAAGTCAGCAAGTCAGCACGTTAGCACAGAACATAAAGCATAAGCAGTATGTCGTATATCTATTCAAAAGCTAGTTGAAAAATCAACTTCCATGTAACGGCCACAGAAAAGCCATTTCTGTTTGGCTGTGTACATAAACAACAACCAATTGTGAAACGTAGGCTAGCGGTAGATTTAACGATTAATAAGGCATACCCACAGAGTGGTTACGGTCAAACAGCTCAAATCTTGAACATTAAAAATACCAAAGCAAATCATCGCAATCCCTATACTATGAATACTTTCAAATGAATCCAGCTGACTATGTGCAACAAAGAAGCGGAACTGGCGAAAGGTGCAAGATTGTTATTCGAAGTATATCTGTGAGAAGAACGTTTGAAATCAACCTGTGTGGAACTTGCCATCTGAGACTTAAGCGCAACACTCGCAAGGGTCGGAAGGAAATTCAGAATCTGGTATACGCCGAAACGTGTTTTGCTTAGGGGGCTTTCACGCAGATGCGTGTTCATACAACATTTATCAAAAGCCCCCTAAGCAACACACGTTTCGGCGTATACCAGATTTTGCAAGGTACCGCTTACTGTTTACGTATTATGCCTGCCAAAATTACTCCAGAGCTTACCCTAAATAAAAAATGTGATAAACGCTGGCTTTCGTTTCAG
The DNA here is from genome assembly GCA_003604175.2 of Clonorchis sinensis. Lineage (NCBI taxonomy): Eukaryota > Metazoa > Platyhelminthes > Trematoda > Opisthorchiida > Opisthorchiidae > Clonorchis > Clonorchis sinensis. Next base: position 5,311,732 of record CM030371.1, read on the forward strand.
TATATCGAACACGGAAAGGGTGGGAACGTTGATTACAAGTGGGAAAAACAGATATGTGTGGAGAATAAATCTGGTAACATCTACTGTGAACAGAACAGATGCAACTTGGGGTACAGTTCGGGTAAGCCTTTTACATGTTTTTGCTGCAGCAAAAATCGAGCACATTGCTAAACTTGAGATGTTTTCCCATATGACAGCAATGAAGTCCGTGTGCCCCGCATAATGTGAGTGTATATAGAAATGTATACATATATATATATATTTATATTCAACCGTCACTAGAATGCGTATTACGACGCTTACATCTCTTGCGTGTTTAGGAGACCGGATGTCAAAAAGCGGCACCTCATCAAGGATGGTTGAAAGCCAACATGTTTGGACGAATACACTTTCGGTTTCACACTGATTGAGAGAGCAGCGGTAGTGTTTTTACCTTAATATTACCTGGAATGAAGTGTTCACTGTGTAAAGTTTATAAAGCGTAATAAATGCTCCTAACACGGTGTTTTGATTTTGTTGTCGGATATTGAGACGTATATTTCCAAGTAGACCTCCATGGGTTACTGATTGGCTCTTGAGACGTTGTACAGCAATAAGCTCCTACTCTCAGTGGGCAGCAAACAGCTTTTGTACTGAATAGCACTGATTAGTTTGGTGTAACTTGTGTAACCCTAAAGGCAGATCTAACCCGCCTTCCGGTGAGGGAAGCCGAGATAAAGAATCTGAAGACTAGTCAAAATTCACTTTTGTTCATTAAGTTGCGTCCATCCTTATTACACAGGATTAACTTGAATGCATCTCATACACTGTAAGCGATGGGTTTACACCCTTTGTCTCCCAATAAACCAAACTAAAATCATCTTAGTGGATGAAAACATAGAAAACCAGCATGTGGAATTGCATTTATCTAATGTAACGTTTTCTCGGATAGGTCACAATGAAGATGACTCCACAAACTAGCAAATTGAGGTTATTGTGGCAAGCCGTGATTTTTCCAGATAATGAAGCCATGGTCTATAGGGTAAATGTGAAAACCATCCATAATGGTTAGCAATCTGGTAGGTAAGCTTGTAAATGTTCTCATAATGATATTGTTCATTAACCTACTTGACAACTAATTGCCTGGTAACATTGATTTAGCCGATGCTTTCGAGTTCCCTCCGAACTACTTAGCACAGTTTATTGCATAAGTCTCCGCGCTTCATCCGGACAATCAGTTTATGCACGGAGGGCTTGAAAAGCTGGTTCGTTTGATATAATTTGCTGTAGTGGCGTCTACGGAGGTAGTATTGTGTATGTGCCAATCTACGATCCACTGGTGATTTCAACACGTTAGAGCACGGTTAAAGTGAAGCAAAGCACACTCAGTAAAGGTAAATCATGCTTCTCTTGGAGTATTTGTTCATTTGGTAGGGCATATAGGAACAAGCACAGGTTCATGCGTATTTTGATTGAGATGGACTAAAGGTTCTTCTAAATTCCTCTCACTGGTCAACATTTCCAAGGAATAAAAATGTAATCAATGGCTACCTGTAGTTGTGTCAAGGCGAACATCACAAAGCCAGCAACCCACAAAACCCTCATACTCTTCTGATTTTAGCTAACAGCCAGCCTCAGTACACGATTTAGCTGACTCTTCCACGCTGAAATATTGTTTGCGATTTGTCCGCAAGCCCTGCAACAATAAAGACGTGCCGCTCTTTACAAGGGTTCTGTTAAACCTGGAGTTTTCAAGTATTTAATCTTCTTCTTACACGCTACTCGTGTTTCGATGACCATTTATTCAATCGGGGCGTACATGTCGAAATCAAGTAATCAAACAAATATCCGACTAAACGGATGTTATCTGTAAAAGTAAAAGAAGACTGAGCTCAGAATTGTGACTCAGGAGCCAGAATTTAGTCAAGGCGCGTAATATATTGTGTCACGTTTACTGAATCTGGTGGTTGACTATAAGAAGCAACAAGCCATCTACGAATTGCATATGGGGATTTAAACTTGGAGCTGTGTGTTTTAATCTGGATGTTCATAGTCTCTGCGAATATTGAAATTGTCCAACATTTCATAGCCAGCGAGCCTGTAAACGGGAACATCAACGTCATGAATTTAAGTACTCTCGAAATTCTTGCTTGCTTATAGGTGACGGAAACTGTTTGCTAGTAATAAGCTGCGTACAAACGCCGATCATTAGCTACATGCGGGAGAAAATCTACCAAACATGGAGATACCTGTTGACAGCCAGTTCTTAAATATGCAGTGTTCCATTCGCTCTTTGCGGAAAATTGTAATTAATTGCGTAGACAGCGCGATCCGATTTAGGATTACCAAAAATACGAAATATTGCAATACAAGTTTGTTGATAATTTTACAGCTGCATTATACGTAGCAAAGTACCCCAAATAAATGTACCTTTATATCTTGCATACCGTAATGAATTTCAGACGCTGGGAAAAGCTTCCAGCTAAGGTATATCCTAGGTGAGATTTTGCTGACATTCTGGTCAATCCAAACGTAATTTGCAAATAGTTTAAGAACATAACCTTAATATGAGCTCGACGACTCTGCATTTCTTTCAGGGTGCCACTGAAGGACAAATTCTACGTAGGCTGTGGCAGGATTTCGGGACTTCTGTATATGAATCCAAGCAGGCACAGTGTGCATAAAGAATTTCTCCCTCAAATTCCCTCGAACCCAAGACACTTCGTTCAGAAAATTGCTTTTCCCCATGTTTAGTCAGCGTATGGTGCATTTCAATTGTGGCTTTACAACAGGCCGGATGTTGATATCCCCAAATACCCACAGAAGGATTTAAAGTGACGTATGGCAGAAACGGATGGGCTGTTAATCCATTAGACCAGGGTGTAGAATTAACCATTTTGAAAAAAAGCTGCATATTTTCGATGTGAACCACCGTCCGCTGCCGCCCATTTGTTACAGCCCTTGCCAGGTAAACGGAAGGCGGCAGAACTGGGACTCATCTAGAGAAATCATACTTTTCTTTTAACTGTATGCTTAGATACGCGTTCGGAATAACCGATAATACCGTTCCCCTTACAAACGTAGGGTAAAACCTAAAGAACTCGAAATTATGTTAGTATCAGCAGGTCAATCTTTGTGATACGTATGCAACTTATTGATTACTCGAGTGTTGCGTTGAAGTCAATCAAATGTTTTAACACCTTTCAAATTAGAGATCCATTGGGCTTTTGTTACTTGATGGTTCCTGTGGTCGATCTTAAAGTGTGACCGTTTGGCACGAGTGACACTTGTTGGTTGGCTTTGTCTCAGCGTTCACTGAACAGGCTGAGGCTCAGTTCAATACACACTAATAACCACATTAAACGCAATCAAAATGGTACGTTAAATACCGATTTACACATTGGTAAACTAGATTAACAGTGGGTGAAAAACAGTGGGTGAGGGAACAGTGGGTAAACAACAGTTGGTGAGAATCGCCGATTGAAACCCCTGTCAAAGCTTTTGGCATTAGTTCAATTTCAAGCATATTCGTCGAATAGCTTTCCAAGTGTCGTTTTGTGGCTAAATGTACATGGTAAGGTAACTAGGTACAATCTGTTTCATGCGAACATTTGTGAGGAGGTTATGGGAACTACTACATAACTGGTCTATCTGTCAACAATTTACAGAAAGCTCGCGAAGCACAATACGCAGAACAAGAAATGCTTCCATGATGTGTAAGATAATGCTTCTGAAAGAAAATTGCGCTCAGTTGCAAATAATCAAATTTTGTTTCATCCTCACCAGGCGCCTTCAACACCTGCAAAAACAGTCTTCATAAATAAACATTGTATCAATAACAATGATGACAACTAGTTGGGTATTCAAACTTCAACAGTTGAGAAATCGGGGAAGAACGTCCTTATGTGTCACAGAATTTACAGGCGTTAAAGAAACGACAGTCAAATCTGTAAACTGTGGAGGTATTTAGTCGCAACACTAAACTTCAATTGTAGGACATTAAAATCGAGTGCAATAAATTCGTGTTAAAATTGTTACGTTATCTTGCCGCTGTTGGGCTATGTGGTTCCGGATGTTTATATTTGTCACCGAGTGGTAAACGCATCAAGGTAGACTTCGATTTATTCTGAACAAGAAACCTGAAGAACTTCAAGACCTAGAAAATTAACCGCCGTTTGTTCGAACAAATGGACGCAGTTTTGTCATTTTAGCGCATTTTCACCGGTAAGGTACAACGCACAAGAATCATCAACACTGTCTACGCAAAACGCTTAATTCATGCTAAATAACAAATGGTTTACATGATACACTGTAGGTGAATGGTGTTCCCCAGTGTCCAGCAAAATCTTCGACTGTGGAATACTTGGATGCCTTATTCTCCTATTATTGCGGTAGATATGGAGCACAGCGAGGTCAGATTTATTTCAGATTTGTTCTCTGTCAAGAAATTGTGGACTACGTTTGAAAGTACGAGGAGACCAGCGATTATATCTCGTCAAATATAAATGTGACGGTGAATCTATCCTCATTCGACCCGGCTGAAAAGCCCTCCAAACATCAGCCGACATTCTGAGCAAAAACGTCAAGTACAAACAAAATGTTTGTTCGTGTCTTCCAACATCGTTTGGGATTTCGGTTTGGGAACTCACAATATTGTGTACACCATGGTTCTTGAATTCAACCAGAATTCGTGGTGATCATTGATCTTCTGCATTTTGGCCAAAGTAGTGCACCTTAGCATCCACATTAGTTGTCAGAGTGATAGGCTTTAATCCATGCGTGCTCAAGCAAAACCAGTTGATTACACCCATTTAGATCAGGACGTTCATGCTCTGGCCCCGTGGAGTGTCATCCAAGCTGAACCTATTGGTTGCTTATAGTCACATCCTTGTAGAACCGTGCCCGAGCACAACTTTATATTCTCATGCAACCTCAATGAAAGGCTTATTTTAGTGTACCCCAACTATATCCACTTTTCGGTCTCGAATGGCTGAAATTGTTACTACTCTTTGTTTGCAGACCTCCAACCGCATGCTTCTACTGTCCATCGACTGATGCACAGTGGGCAACACATCTGTTAGTCTTTCAAATTTATTTTCCTGCCTAAAATATTGCCCAACAAAATAAAGCACGGAATTCAACTTATTTGACCTAGGGATCTTTGCCTTGGAACGTTTCAAGTCTGTACTTCCTGTCGAAACGTGTATCATGTGGTTCTCGCTGGGTCTTTGATCTAGCTCTATATCGACGAACGCCAGGCCTCCGCAAAACGTCTGCAACACATCGCTTCAGGCGAACACATCAACCAACTTAGATGAACTTAGATGGCCCATAATGATTCTTCGGGTATCAGCTGGTCCTGGCGCCATTTCTTATGACACCCCTGGTGATGGGTGCTGGATTTCATTAAGCTGTTACGGTTGCACGATACAGTCTTCTGTTTCAGAGGCGATTCATGCAGTTAGATTTGCTATATAGCGTTTGTGTGATCTTAATACGCGCTTCGATATACTGCAATTCCAAATGTGAGAACGACAAGATCAAACAAGATCTGTCGCGACAGATTTGGTCAGGAAGGTTAAGAAGTAAGGTGCTCTTAGTAAATGATATGTAGATCCGATTTGGATGGCTAATCCTGGATGGATCACAATTATGTGGTGAGGTTAGAATCAAAGCCTAATTTCAGAATACTTATGGGGACTGACTGCTTAACATTGTTTGTTCCTGGCTTAAAAGAATCTGCAGCACGAACGCTCCTATAGAATCGTTTGGAGGCCACTACAAAAGAAGACCTCCAAGACTCAGCTGGAGCATATGGGGAGCCCAATTGTATGTTGCCTTTCTCATGGGACACGCATTTCAGCACCGATCATGCCACTGTTTGGTCATTCCTTCATCTTCTGTCAGCATCCCGTCTGCCGAAGCCAAACGTTCCATTCCAAGCTTCAAGGTGCATTATTCTTGGCTTCATCTGGATAAAATTTTTGATGAAAAGCACATGAAGGAGGTTGTTTGGAGGTTAATTTGAATCGAGTTAAAGAAACGATGATCCCCGGTTTAAGAATTGTCTCCGAACAATCAGATAAGCGGGTATGTTTTGGAGCAGCAGACCTTATTGCTGCGAGAAAAGATGCATTAGTAATTGGCGACTTGTCGCCCGACGCGGAATCCTTTAAAGACGCTTATCGCAAGCAGCTCAAAGAATGGCAGGTACTGCTGGTGGTTTGTGAAGATTCCGAACTAAAGAAAACTTCCGATGCATGTAAAACCCGCGTTCCACTTCAACTCAGTCAGCAAACCGGCTGCAAGATGTCAGCGAAACAATGTGCAAATAAGATGACACGGTTGCTTGATTGACAGAAAAAGCATAATCAAAACATTTTCAGCATTTCAGCACAATATCTGGTATAATATAAATCCCAATTGGCACCCGTCCGCTATCAAAATCAGACATTTAACTCCTTCAGAGGGCAACCGGCCGCCCTGCTGGAACCCAGCACTCATCACAGAATGCAGTGAATCCCTGGTGAACAGCTTGGCGACTGTTCTACGGAAGGCTTAGGTGAAAGCAAAATACCAGAAGCAGTTTTCCCTCTGTCAGTCGCCGAAAACTTCAGCGATGCTTAGCACGCAAATGTGTTCCTTGAAAATTTACATCCCTTCTTTGGGTACTGTATGCAAACTAATTTGGACGGGCACGAGGTCACATCAAGCTCCCACCTGAGTGCGCAAAGTCCAGTGATGTAGGACAAACGTGGCCCCATCAAACTTCATTGATGTGCTACTAGGGATTCCTCCCCCTGCCTCTAAAACCTTGAGTGTCTAATTTCTTCCAGGATGTTCTCACACAAACACTGAATAAACGGAAGATATTGATTTCCTTGGCTCAGACTCACAGGAGTGCAGGACATTTACATGTTCCCTATTGGTCTGTGGTCCAGCTTAGCATTCTCCTTACACCAGTAAAATGTTATGTTCCATTAAAAGACTGGGTAACGTCAAACTCAAACCACATGGTTGCAGGTCAACCAGAGGTGTTGGAAACATTTGAATACCTGGGCAGTTGTGCAACGTCCGCTGGGTTTGGTGTAGAAAAGATTGTTTCTAGATTCGCGGAGGTCAGGAAATTTTGTCACCCTTCGCATCTATGGCACCTGCTCAGGTCACTTTATTGTTCAAGGACAGAGAACACACAGCGTCGATGCCACCTTTCATGGTGTACTGATCAGAAACGTGGTAGTTACCACTGGTGTTTCCGAATCATTGTTTGGGTCTTTCAGGTACATCGGGGTTGCAATGCAAGGGTTGTGGGAAAACGAACCATCTCATGGTAGCTGAGTCACCCATCCCAAAGATTAGGCATATAAAGGCGACTACGACGCCCACCGGAGGACTATCTGCACTTCAGAGCACTCATTAAGCTTTCTGTGTTAAGCAGAAGCGTCTAATTGGCTTATAACGCCTGACGTGGCAACGAAGAATGAAAACGCTATTCAGTTGATTCATTCCGGTCGAGACCTGCGCTGCTCTCGATCAGGTCATTGTTAATCAGCTCGTTTACAAACAACACACCAACAAATCAGCCGAGACAAGGATTATTGGCGCTTGCGCATTTTTGCTATCACCTTCAGTGCATAACTGCCCAGTTCCCGAATCAACTCATCTTACCATCACATCCAGTAGTTGGCTATATCTCTCGTTTTATAACATTTGCCTATGATATCAGCTGTGGAGGTTTGATAAAACGTAATACTTACGCAAGGTTGTAGATGACGGGCGTAATTTGTCCTGATTTGAAATGCTGTCCTGGAAGTACTCTGGAAAATGTCTACAATATACAGTTGCTAAGCCGCTAAGTTGGTCGAACTTGATGGAACGTTTATGTATTTATGTACATGGTGTAGGTCTTCTCAGCTAATTAGTTAGGTACCGAAGCCTGAAACGTTATAGTAAGAATATAAGGATTCTACTTCACAAAATACTTCAGTTTTGCCATTGCGTTAACGTGGGATGAAGAGAAATACTTGGGCTGATGGACTTATTGTCACTAGATAACTACCAAGAGGGCAGCGGACAGATAAGCCACAAAAACGATGACAGCAAGAGTCAACGTTCGAATGCCGGAATCAGGTGCAATACGACCGTCGAATGCAAAACCATGAACTGTGTCAAAATGTGCCAAAGTTAGTTCTACGAAGTCGTCAGACGATGGGACAGTTAGCGAGTAATCAATTAGTGTTGTCTCCGGTATTCGAGGAAGAGTGGTGATACGTCTTGTCTAGAGGGAGCTGATCCCATTGCCGACTACCCAACAATAGTGAGACGGTTACGTGTTCAACCGCTAGTCGGAACTTTGAAGGTTCCAGACTGTCTGAGTTGCGTGAGATGTACAATGCTAATGATTCCAAACAAGGATGAAACATCTATAGAGTGCTTCTCGGTCTTCCAGCATAGACTGGTTTTGCTGACAGGACTTAACCTCTATTCAATTCTAAAGCAACTTGCCAATAATACTTGAAAAAGCCGATCCATTTTGTCACCATTTCAGTTGATCAAGCGAAACATACGCACTAAACCTGCCCATGAATAGAAGTTTGCGGCTTGTAGCTGTTAACCAGATACGACGTACGAAGCAGTACTGAATGTTTCCATTAAAACGTTTGCTCTGTCTCTCCTCATTATATGGTGGGCAACATATTTTTGCCACAGAATAGGGGTAAACCTATTGCCCGAGTGCCCATATATCGTGGTTAACGTGTCGTAGTTGGCGTGTATCAGGCCCACTAGTTGGGCGTCAAAACCCATGGATATCGTGTCAAGTTACGCTAAGTTATTCTACTGCGAAAACGTTTAAACTGTGGCTGAGGAATGTGTCTGGCACATTTTGACCACAATTGGCATTTATGCTGCGGAACCAGGACGGTAGGAGAAGCAGAATTCCATCTATCCACGTAAAAATGTTGCGCATGCAGTTTAAAGCCTACTGAGGGATAATAACTTTGGTCATGTATATAGTAATCAAATGTGGATGAAACCGAAAGTTTACCAATTGGAAAGTGATGGTTGGTCACCGAAAATAGGTGAAGTAGATTATTGGAGTTGAGGATCGATCAGAAGATACTCCTTGTTGAATCAGGTGGATATTCTTTATGTTGACGTTTTACCAAACAAGTGTGCTTCTAGCAGAATCATTTCGAACTGAGGCGAATTCAGCACGTCTAGTCCTTCAGTTTTTGCCGAAAAATACATGCCGATCTGTTCAAGGGAGGCCTAGTTGTCACTCCAGTAAAATTTAAAAGCTTACCTTAAAGAATATCATAGGTGATAAAGCACCCTACATTACAAACTCGGCAATCTGTGCCGGTTACTCACTATCTTGATATATGTGGTCATGCCTTTTGCTAGCCATGCAATAACGCGTTACCTACCTGTTACCAGTAAGCGAGTAATGCCTTTCGTCGGGGAAGATGGCTCAAATCCTGGAATATTGGATATTGTTGCCTACTTCTTTAATCAAATAGTGCATTCAATTTATCTCGAAAAATGAGAAAAAAGACGAACGAAACTTCAAAGAACGGTTCAGCAAGTCCAACAAGCCCGAGCAGGAGGTTAACACCGGCCCATCATAAGTAATAAACATTTGGTGTAAAATATGGTGCCATCTACGCGGTAAGGGGCTTGTGCCCGAGGGTTTGTAGTATACACCTGCCGTTTTCATCTTTGGGAAGCAGACAATATGGAGGCATTCATCGGAAAATGGAGCAAACAGACCGTCAGACCTACCATGGTACTCGCTTCCATAACTTGCGCAATTTCGCACTATCAATCCTAAACTGGTGAAATTGTCCCTACTTTCATTAGCCGCTTTGATTTATATAATAGCTTCTCATGCTTGCTTTTATAGCAGCTGATGTCCTGTGATTTCAAATGGAACTTACATGTTTTCAGATACCACCGGAGACAGACCCATTGGCAAAATGTTTGGCGTACGCGATTTCGCATTCCCTTTTTCAGTTAACAATAGTCCGCTTGTCTTGCGTACGAGTTCCATATATTCGTGCTAGTTGACTTTATCAGCAGACCTGGCTTTGAATCGAACTGCAGCGAAGATTAACAAGGCTCGGTGTTGAAAATCCATCGTGGGCGCTGTGGTATGGTATTTTCGTTTATTTTGAAGAACTGGCGGTGGTGCGATTACACTCGGCCAAAAAACTAAAAAAATTCGTCCAGCTAAAGCCGATAGCATGCCACCAAATTTTAATGTTCTACATTTTCAATGTGTATGCGCAAACGACAGTAGCTTCAGACGCTTCTGCCAAGATGCTTAAATGTCGTGCTGGCTTTTGAACTCTTTATGTTTACCTCAGCATTAACCGTCAGGTATATTTACGGTTCGGGGCCCAGATGGCCAAGATTCGTGCGGCAAACTAGCCAAAAATTGTTTTTACGAAAACGATGCCTTGCGTCGAACTATTAGTAAACGTCCTCACTGTTTTATCATTACTTATTTCGGTAAAATATTATATGTTTCTTAACTAAACGCTGCCGGCAGCCGCCGTAATTCTGTTTCACGGACGAGAGGCCCGTGTGGAGTTGGATGTTAAACAAACATAAAAGTGCTGGCGCCAGAACTCATTCATGCTTTAATCCTGCGTTAATCTCATGCTAATTTAGTGTACCAGTGGACATTTATGCTTACATCTGACCGTGAAAGGCTTGGGAAATGTTGATAAATTTCCTCATAATTAAGCTTGCTTCGGGAGATGCGCAGTGTTCGTACGTTAAGTGAGTCAAAGCCCTTGATGAAGTCCAAAAAAGTCCATTCAACGGTTGATTCCCTCGGGTCAACAATAAAGTCGATCGTACCATCAGCTGACGAACACTTGAAACCGATTGATTTTTGGAGGAATTTGAGAATAATTCTACCGATTGTTCCCAACCTTTCCGAAGTCAGCCATAATTTGATCACGCCGGAAATCTCACTTTCCAGAGATGTTTTCTCCTGGAATGCTAGTGACTANAAGTGGAGGTATCCAAATATCTGAATTCTCTCTGGCCTGGTCTGTCACTCGAACGACTGAACCAAGTGAGTTTTCAGTATCTACATCTTTCCAGTCTAGTGCAAAGAATCTCAGTGAAACCAGCGATCCAAGCGTTACTCTGGCTAACTAGGTTGTTTACTCTACCATTCATCAGCTGTTTTGCACAAGAGACTAGAGGTTTTGTACTTGGGGTTCCGACGTGTCTGAAGGTGTTTTGACGAGCCAAAATTATTCACCTGAGGTGCTTCTTCTCCTTTCAGGGCTGTGCAAAATGTCATGCAGTTTTAGGGTTATCCACTTCTATTATATCCAAGCGGATTTAGTGTATGTTTGATCCACGGCGTGACAGTTTTCCAAGTTCATCGATGACGCCGGTCAACACAGAATTGTGACTGGTATTGCGTCAAGCCCCACTCCCCTTGTGATTGGTGCGTCACTGAGGTACTTCTGCTGCGCAGTTATATTATCAGTGAGCTATTTTGTCTAATTCGTGGATGTCTAATTGGTGTGCGACATCTACACAACACCTTACTCTGCGCTTTATATTAGAATTCCATATGACATCAGTAATCCTCCACCGTGTTCATTCATTGATCCGATCCTAGTTGGACCAAGTCTCCGAGTTTCTACTCTTTACCGACGAGGGCAGTGAACTTACTTTACAAGGAAAATTATTCGGGTTGGGGTGCAGATCTGGTCGGGGGAGACAAATGATTTGGTTCTTTTCCTCATCTGAATGTGACGTTTTGGGCATGTTTTTTAACAGTTGCGGTACGAATTGATCTCTTTGGCCGGAATCGGAGGGTCTTCTTTCTCGATTAGCTTCAGAGCCAAAATCTGATTACGTTCTTCAACGGCCAGATCAAGCTTATTTAGTGAACTGGGTTGTGTCCTGCAGTGTTCGGTTCAACGACGAGAGGAATTTGTTTCATCAGTATCCAATCCCGTCTTTAAGTTCCAGTTCGTAATCGTAGAAAGCATGTCTCTCTGCCATTTTTAACCAAACTTTTTTGCGGAAAAATGATGCTCTTTGAGCGTTTCGCATGCAACTCGGGGTAGCTTTAAGTACACTTTTGTCCTTTTTAGACAGGAGAGGTTTGTCTTGTCAACATTTGGCCAGTCGGCCATTGTGCATCCTTGAACCCACGTGAACATTTTTTCACTAAAGGTTGTCTGATGAGTACGTGTGAATTTTTGCCTAGAAGCTGTGAAAATTTGACGTAGTTACACAGACATTCACCTCTGCCTGGTTAGCCTGCTCTTCATGGTATGAGTTACTAGCAACTAGATGGTGTTGCCATGAAGAGTACTTTGGGACTCATATTAGCAGAAATATTGATGATCAAACTTGCGCAGTCGGCACAAAAACATTCCGCAGCTCCATTTGGAGGGGATATTTAGATGATATATTACTCGGAGCTACAGACAGAATACAAACTTAACATTTGTTATCAATTTTACCACATTTTGCGGAAACATATTAAGTTGGAAAACAAAGGTCCTGTTTTAGAGGTTTCGATCACCTAGAATACCAGTAACAACGTGTCTCACTCCGTGAACC
>CM030371.1:5326230-5342646 GCA_003604175.2 Clonorchis sinensis
CCAAACTTTTTCCAATTGATTGAAAACGCAGCTAGCTGTTTATTTTGTTCCATTTCATCCCATTTTACACGTGTCTTTGGAGACAAAATTGTACAAAAGTAACCAAGCACGCGACAACTGTTCTAACTACGGCGTTCATTTCTTTCATGAACTGAGTTGCACGTAGAGTGGCTTGTGAGCTAATTACAACTCCGAAACTCAATTTGCACGGAGTATACGCTTTAAATAATCTCAGAATGATATCGTTTATAGTCTCTGTCAGCAAGAAAGAAGAATGGCGGGGCTGTTTTTTCTCTAGTGGAATATCTTCACTGGATTAGTAAGATTACATGAAATGGCATGTACCGTTCATGTTCTAACGTAATAATTATTAAGGTCAATCAGGTTCTTGATGGTCGAAAGTTCTTTGCGAAAAACGCATATATCATCAGCATTTTTTTTACCTTAAACAACATGATGATCGGGGTTGCATGAAGGGCACAGTAGTTGGCAAGGCAGTCCAAAGTATTTATTGAATCATTTGAGATATTTTCTTCGGGATTGCCGGCATCTTGTCAGATGCACTTCTAGAAGAGTACTCAGGAATTCGTTTTTTTTGTTTAGTGGGCTCCAATAAACTCAAACTTTGCACATTTTACGTAGGTAAGTAGTGTGTCAGTCTCTTATGGTTATATCAGATGTCGATTGCTTGACCTTGCCTGTCAGGCGAGTTTCTCCTTCTACTTTCAACGTTTGTGGCAAATATACCCTAATCGCTACAGATCGCTACACACGGTTTTGCGTTAACGGTTGAGGCCACATCTTTCAACACCGATAACTACTATCGTCACGCATGTGCGAAATGCAGTTGGTCTCCAGTAAATGTCCGAAGACGGATGGCATCGTTTGTTCAGGTGAGCTGTTCGTGCGAGCAAGCTCATATTAATTATGATATCCTTGTGAATTGCTGCCTAGCTATAAATTCTTCATCCGCTAGTGTGATAATTCAACCGGTCATCAAACATATAATCGTTGACGTATGTGGCTGCTGAGGTAGCAATCAATTATTACTGCCTACAGGGCTACACAATGTTCTCTTTGCTGCTGCCCGTCGGTAGGCATGTTGGCGTCTCATGTGGACTATCCAAAATTTTGAACGTATTGTATTCCACACTAAACTTGTCACGTCAACCTACTGCGGAGTTATCATTTCTGCTTGTTGGAATTTGGGTTGGACTAAATCTGAAAATAAACCCTAATTTGTTGATGCGGGTCGGTAGGACGTCATGGTAGCCTGTATGCGTCTGCATGTAGGAATCGCGACTGTAAATGAGCATGTAACCAAGTACAAATGCACAAAATCGAAGTACGCGCTGACTTCAGCGAAGCTATTTACTATTACAAGTATTCATAAGTGGAGTCTGGAAAGGTCTATCACTAGCCAGGGGAATTGTTTCCTTTTGAATTGAATAAGATGTCCTAAAGCTAGCACGGAAATATTTGGTACACATTTTCTTTGTCACAGAATCAACACGCACAAGTGGCTGAAGGTTTCTCAGATGTCCGGTTACAGAAATTATCCACGCATTACACAATGCACAAAGCATCATAGTACGAAACACTTTGGGAAAGACGTTGTTTACTTTAGTCAGGAAATATATAGTCCGGCCAAATTTAAACATTTTATCAACATTCCAGGTAAATGTCCCAGTGTCATTAAGTAGAAGTGCACAGCTGTGTGCTGGAGACTGAGCGGTAAATAATGCCTGTTTACCAATGCACATATTTGTAGCGGCGCTGACCCTGGATTACGACAGGCTGACTGGATCTGCACCTGTTTTGTATCCACTAAACCCATAGGTTTGGCCTCGCCTGTTTTAATTGTCCATTTTCTTCTCAAGAAAGCGTTCCAGCTGATTTCATTAGTTCTGCAATTAAACATCTGCTGATGTAATTGAAGTAGATTCTTTCTGCTTGCTCCAACAATCAAGTTAGGCATTCAATAGTTGGCCATATTGGAACAGTTCACTTGAGTCACTGAGCTTTTGGGTTTAGTTTGACGTGTCCATTAATCCACTTGTTTGTGGGCTGCTAATGTTGTAGGAAATTCCTTCCAACTTTTGTGCCTCTGTATGGTTAGGCTTTCAAATTTAAAGGTTGAATTTCTAGCCTGCCAGCTCTTCATATAATAGGACAAATAACGGCATTATTGGTTCATGCTAGATGCACAACATCCCCTTATTTGAGTATATAAGTTTCCACCGAAATCTCCGGCACAGAATTTGTTTCAATTACCAAAGTTTCGCGAGTTTTCCCAGATCAGTTTCCACAGGATAATACTTGCTTCATCGGTTGACAAGTTCACGAGTATTTCAGAAGTTGTAGATAATACGTTGTAAATGAGGGCAATAACGAGTTTAAGCCAATGTGGTGCCAACAGCCTGTTTTTGTTCGAAGTCCAATTATTTTCCGGAACAAACGAGCTACCTTCTGGGACAAAAGCACTCTGTCAAATTCAGGCAATTTTTGTCTTGACAGTGGCAGCGGTGCCGTTGCTAACGGAAAATCTACAAGGCATTCGCAATGCAGGGGCTAGTAGTTTAGGTACGGTGAATGAATATTCAAGGAAATGGAAATACCATTTTGCTGACAGATGATTTTTTTATCCTACCTAATAAATCAGCTAAAGAGCCAGACAGCCGGGTAGCACAGTGGTCATATTAGCAAAGTTTCGTTTTTTTTCTGTGGTAATAGCATCTGGCGTAATCCATGTGAATTCACAGAACCACTGTCAGTTGAAAAAATGTTTCCGAACCACCTACCACGGCATTCCAGCTAGAAGTCTGATGGCCTACCAATGTCATTCTTTTTCTCATGCATGAGAGGACTGAGGGCTTCGCCTACCTAATGAGCTCCAAAAAGGGCCAAACCGGTCGTGGGCTGTTCAACAGTTTACCAGAACCTCATGAGTAGTCTATCACGTCCATGTCAATGTATCTTATCATGCTATAACTTTTGCTATCCTGTTATATATTATGTATAAAGATTTTTAATAGTCGAACAGATATTTTGGTTATGGAAGCGGATCCTGTACATATATGTGAGGGCCAAATGTGTACCGCAAACTAACTCGCAACTATAAGTTTCGTAAATTTGTATGCTGACTCAGTTTGCCAGTGCTTAAAGAGTACTTGAGGATTCCTTTCATGTTAAATGTATTGCCTAAAAAATGAAGCTCTAGGGAGCTGCTTCAACAAAGGTGATATTCATTCCTCTGGGCACAAAGTTCAGACTTTTGTTAGATTAGCTGCTAAGGGCTTTTTAGTAAGTCGTGAAAAGAAATTATTCTGTAACACTGCTAATAACATTCATTCGAATGTTTAAAGCCAAAACTCCGGGTGGAATGATATGTTGTTATCTGACATTTCAGGCGCGTCAAACAAAATAGGAAACAGATGTAATAAGCGGTCGTCAGTTTGTACACTAGTCTAAAGAGCTAACACGTGGATGTTGAGTTCCACCTCGTCATCGTTGGTATATGTACGATGAATAAAATTAACAGGGTAATTCACGTGAGTATGTGAAATGTGTTGTTTGCAGTGCATGTAGTATCGTCTACATGTGACATACTAACCGATTCTATAAGAAGCAACTACCTCCAAAAGATTCACATAACAAGGTGCAGTCGCGAGTCGCCTTAAAAGGCAGGCGAATCCGCGCCCTGACCTAGTTGGGACCTATTGAATATCTGCATCACAATTAGATTGCATGTTTTTACTGGAACGTAACAATTGTAACTACAACATAAATGGTTTGATGACTTTATTTACGTAGATCCAAGTTTTTTCCATGTTGGCCAAGCTGCCGTCGTTGACAACTTTCAAGGAACTAGGCTACTGGTGACTAGTCAAGCAATCGCATAGGAACTTCGGCGGGACAGGAAATTACGAAGTCAGCGACTTGAGGTTCTCAAAGCATGGTTGCTATAGTGAATCTTAGTTTGGACGAATATGTTTCCAAAGTTTTTAACTCACTTTCTGAATTAAATGTTTTCCATCAACACATTCAGCAGTGCGTAGATGAAATCAACTAGTGAATAGGCGCGGTCCGCGTTACTGCCACCGCTTTTTGAAGATGGAAACCGTTATTGTTCTTTGCTCAGAGTCGGATGCGAATCATAATATTACTCCCAGTTTTTCGCTTATTGTCTGGGAGAAAACAGGATGAAACAAAGCTGATTTTTATATGCCTGGTCCAACAGCCTTTTAAGAACGCATTGGAACATCTTAGTTTGCTGCATTTGTTTGCCTTGGAACGTCAACCCTACTAAAATGCCACAGTTTTAGGCCTCATTATATTTATCTTTATTTTGTGCTTGCAAGTTTTCTCACTGCTTAAGTAGGCGATGCTAATTTCTCTCGTTCAGTGCTGACTGAAGACTGATGAAGACATGGTTTGTTCAGTCAATATAACAACATACACGTTCACGTATTAGAGTATTACACTGCAAACTTTCAGGTGTTTAAATAAACAGCCGTTCCCAATCAACAGGCTCAAGAGCAACACAGATGTTTATGTCGCTGAAGTGGTGGCTCCTATATAATCAGTATGCCACAGCATAATCAGTTTCGCTCGTGCGAACCTCAAAGTTCATACTCCTAATCTGCGACCTGTTGCGATTAAAGAAGTTTGTTTTTCCAAAGCAAAGGCATACAACGTCTTAATGTGAATGATGGTGTCCAAAATTACCTCAACCTAAAGTGTAACTGACTGCAAACCTCGGCTGCAGAACTTGGTGCCGAAAAGAGCTCAACCAGGAACACAAAAGCCTTATTGCAATTCCACAAACGCAAAGCGGCAGAGAGCATCACCCTTGATCACAACACCATCAGCAGTAGACGCTTACGGAATGTTCACTTGACAGGGAACTTTTCAGGCCTGTAGAATAAGCAACCTTTCTGAGGTGATTTTGACTGGTCTAGAAGTTTTCATTAATTTTGGGCTACTGGCTCTAAGGAGTCTCCAAAAAACAAAACAAACTTTTAATATAAGTCAGATATAAATCACAGGAAAAAAAATCTAACGAAATTTTGACTCACAGTTCAGGAGAAAGAATTCCAAGAGTCCTTATTCCGTTGAGTCACCATAACATAGAAGGCGGTTCTACTTTCGCAGAAATTCAGACCTCCGGTAGGCACAATATTAACCCAGTGATGTGAATGGATAGGTCTGATGTTTGTAGCTAAAGTTCTTTTTCACGTTAGAACTTAGTTATAGCCAGAATTGCTCAACCGCAGTCACAAAAACATTCATTCGGCGAAAAGGCGCATAGTCACGTCACACCATGAGCAGGGTCTTGTTTTTGTGTCATTGTGGGAGTTTATCAAGAAGCGCTTGTGGGGTTCAGTAAAATATGGGGAATCGAAATTGTTGGTAATACAAATGCAATGATTACAAGGGAATACACAGGCCGAAAAAGACCGATTGGACCGCCTAGAAACATCAGACAACACCATGCTCATCCCGGTCAGGTTATTTCAAATGACTGGGTTGTCACATGGACCTTGCTAAAATCTTCGACCACCGCACAAATTTCTCACGGTACTCTGTATCGGGATGAGGTCTATTTAATGCAACATTCGAATGATAACCAGGCATCTAGATTGCCTAATGCACCAGAACTGAGAGTTGTCTTTTTATCTATTGTGGTTCATTCCTTGAACGTCCCTATGTCTGCGCGTACAGGACAAACGATCTTTCTATGGTTTACGTAGTGCTTGTTGGCTTTTAAAACCCAGGGGCAAGAAACTCCACTTGGTGGACGTGCAATGAGCTGTAAACCCTTTTGGTTAGGTTAGACTGAATTGAGTAGAGGTGCCCACATGGTCCTGGACGTAATTAACTGCGCCGTTTACGGTACTCATAATGTTTTTCCCCGCTAGGCAAAGCCGGTTAGCACGTCGCTTTTCCAATGTTATACGTTGAGTTATTTGGTTTGACTTTAAAAAAACTACGAAGAATAACTAAAAGACAGGGGGATTTATGGTTTAGGACATCGTGCGAAAGAGTACTACAAATCACTGTTTGTTAATTAATTCACAGTGCGCACGGACCCACGATTTATCTTTTACCCTGCGGCCCACTGGTTGTACATAACCCTCAATGGGTTGTGCCCTGCTTGCGGGCTGGCCTAAAGGGGTTGAGCCGTCAGTGTAAGTAATTAAGCATATATGACAATGTGCTCAACGATTCGTGATAAAATCCATCGAAGTTAAGAATAATCACAAATAAACTTTTGTTAATCGGAGTTCACGAAAAGATCAATGAAAGAAAATAGCCGTAAAATCATGTAGTCAAATGAAGCAATAAGTTGTTACGAAATAATTGGCCGGGCAGCTTCCGTGCTCATAAAAATAACTTCAAACAATGTATCAGCGAGGCCTCTCCAATAAACATTTTGTCACTGGTTCGGTACGTCAAGGAATTTAAAGCGGTTACTGTGCTATCAGCAGTTAGTGTGCAAAATGCGCCTAGCTTCGGCGGGGTTTGGACATTCAGTTTTCTGGATTGTTTTTAAAGATGCACCTTGTTTATGGTCACCACGTTTCTGTAGTTTTGGCAGTGTATCTGAATTAGCAGGTAGATCAATCCAATAGCTCAAGACAGACTTGACGACGAAAGTCGGATGGACATTCTGGAGCTACGTGGAGACGCGTACTACCTCCTGACGTTACCCATTGGGCATCATCATAAGCCTACTTGACAGGGCAATCAAAAGACCCCTGCTAAGGTCGATATACCGTATCGTTTAAATAGTAGGGATGCGCCGGTTGCTTGCATATGCCAGCCGACATCTCTCGTTTTCCTTGAGGCTCACAGAACTGCTCCGCTAATCTCTACAGAGATTTGTTTCCATTAAGTGTCTGCTTAGCTAAAGCCGTAGATGGTAGATGAAAAAATTAATAAAATCCATTGTAAATGGATTTAAACGTTATAGGTTTTATCCAGTTTGTGCAGTAGTTCTGAAGTGTAGACACTGTCCTGTCTGTGTGGAGCTCATCGTCTTGGTGCGGTAACTGTAAATTGTCAGAAAGAACACATACTGACGAAAGTGACTGTCTTTGAGGAAAGATTAAATTATCTCAAAAACAGGTCGTAATTCTTTTACTCGTCCCCATTTCAACAGGGAATCCTTATGCCATTTGCCTATTGAATCTATCCACCGAATTAGCTTTGTCGTTTACAGAAGAGTTGTTTTTACATGATGTTTCAAACAGGAGAAATAGGAGCAAATCACCCCCAAACTAGCGGTGCATCAAATTTTTTTAGCCATATGCATGCTTCCAACCCTGCTGGGGCTCCACAAAATCGCCAAATCGACTTCTTTAGTTCTCTATGGTAAGAGCGATTACCCCGAAGCTCCGTTAGCTTTTACTTACTTTTTATACGCCGTTATCAGATTCATTCACTTTGAGTTGCTACCGCATCAAGTAGAGCCTAACAATTTGTGGGCATTCCGATCAACCTGACAACGTCTTTTTGATTCTTTGTCCGTGTGAACCACAAGATAGTGATCTCCGAGGAAGTAGACACTACTCTTCCCAGGTTTGGCCGCCCCGAGCAACATCACCAGTGGTTTCACTTGGTAAGACTCTAATGTGGAGAGGTTCTGTTATGGAGGAAATTATTGGTGACAAGTATTAGGGTCCGGAAAATCGACCTGCTTGCAAGTAGGTACTTTTTTCACGGTAGCATGAACAGTAACTTCGATATTAGTTTACTTCCAAATTTCGAATACAAAAACTCACGCGGTGCAAACCCTGACTATACCAGGTTTCTTTGAGGGAGTTTTGAACTCAGGCAGCTAATTCGAACAATAGTAGTCATGGAACTGCGGGAACTATATGTTGAGTAATGTTATAGGGGAGCGTCTGCCAGAAGCCTTGTTATAGAAGAGGTCAAACTAATACCTCTGTGGTTCCACATTTACTACTCCCACAATATACTTACTATTACCTGTTTAATTTAGCCATCTGAAACGGTTCCGTTCCCACGGATAGATACAAGTAGACTAGACGGACACTTTCTGAGATCTCCACCGCCATCCTTAAGCTGACCAGGAGGAACGTATTCAGGGTTACTTGACCTGAAAATTTACGTATCGTCTGGCTTTTGCACGCAGATTACAGAGCTGAACAATACGCTTCTTTTGGATCTCAAAGTCTAAAATGTGCCCGCAATTTAGGAAACATATTGGCGTTCAGGTCATCGGGGCAAAATGCCATACTAAGATTATTTCAAAGGCCAGGTTGCCGCTAACAAAGCCCCGGTAGTGGAAATTTCAAAATCTATCCGTTCACTCCCCAGAATAGGGGGTTTTATGCCCCCATGTCCGATGACAGTTTACTTTTGGAGAGCTAACAGTTTTTCAGTCAGACGAGATACACATGCGAAGTGGAACTGGTTACGCCAGCAAACTATTCCTGGACACTTCATTAGCCTCCGAGCGCGCGCAGTAATAAAGTAGGTGTTTCTTTGGTCCTCTTGACTATATTATTACTGGGAGGTTTACGACCCACTTGAGATTAATCAGCAACACAACTGCCTTTTTTGGCAGTACATTTCGGTGCCGTAGAATCTTTTTCGCTCTACTGAGGTACCCAATATTTAGACAAAATGAAATCTTCCCCAACTCCAGACGTGACGCGTTATTACTTAATTTGGTATCCCGCAAGATTTCAGTACAAATAACGTCGACAAGATTACTCTAGCAACATGAAGACTGAAATAAATATCGGCGCAGAATTTGGGGAATGCGAACGTGGGCAGGAAAAAAATTGAAAATTGCTGGTCGCGCACCACACAGGCCCACAAGTGATTGTTCTGCCAAATGCTGCACAACGAGCTGAAATTTCCTCATTTTTCTTAACTGGATGCAACTGGCTTTAAAAAAAATCATAGTAAATACCACACGACAAACAAAATTATTTTACTCTTCCATTTAAAGTGGTTTGAATTTTTACTGATAAGGGGACAACCGAGAAATCTTACCGGCCTAGTCTAAAAACCCACTAAATTCAGCTTGACTTTAAATTTCCTGCAGTTTTTATGTAGTTGCAAAACACTAACACTATCTACTACTTATATACTTATGCGTGTGCTTGCGTAAGCAGGTTGTGTTTTTCTTGTTTCAAGGCTTTTGGGAAACATTGAATGGTATCAGTTTAAATGATTACACCATAGACTGGTCATTACTGAGAACTATAAAACGCCTTGCACGTTAACCAATCAGACTCAGCACTTTGGAGTCTTTAGCATCTGTGCATTAAACTCAAGTTCACGAGAAACTTATACGACACCTGAACGTGAATTAGTCAAAAATCAGTCGAGCCGCACTCAAGGAGGCAACAGTGACACGACCATTATTATGAAAAAATACATTGACTTCTATTTCCAGAAATTTACTGAACTTTCGCATGTAGAACATAACACCAACAACCATATTGTCTTATTTATTATATATATTGTGTTACGATTAGGATTTTATAAGCTTAGAGTTACTCGCGATGACGGAGACCTTCACAAGTTCCCCTGTCATTGACTTTGCTCTCTGAATCATCAATTCTGAAGAGTCAGTGCGGTTGACGCATCAGCAACCTTGTGACTCTGTCAGTTTCTTGGTTTTTTTGAACTATGGTCCAACCCGCTTGGACTTCACAATCAACTGGTTCCACCCATGAGTTGTATTAAGGGTAAAAAATTAACCCAACTGCTTCTTCGGAATACTTGCACTAGAACTGGAAGTGGAAAGTGCGTGAATGGATCAAGAATGTTTTCTCCGCTGACTCCTGTCAGCTGGTGGGTAAATTGGACGAAGCCTAGCTCAATAGTTTAATAAAAGTTTGAGGTGTCCTTTGATTGAAGTGGCTAACTACATATTGGGGTCACGAACGCTTATTCGAATCAGCATCAATTTACAAAAAAGTAAGCATTTTGTTTTTTTCCATTACAAAATCGGGGACGGACGGATGCAACAGACAACGAGAGTCCGACAAGTAGGATTGAAATTGATGGCATTGGGTTCGATTGTGCGCCAATCTGTTTATCGTTTTCCCTGTCTACTAAACAGATGGTTCTCGCTCTGACAAAGCCAAGTAGTAGGCTGTCCGAAAAAAAGCTTACTGAAACATAGGAACAAAACTATGTAGGAAAAAAGCCGCAATATTGCTTCCACATCACATCCACATCGTTTCCACATCCTCTTTATCTAGCGTTCCTCTGAGAGTCCCGAAATTGTTTAGTTCAGTTTGGATGGCAAGGTTAATTTTCCTCGGCATTGTTTTCATAGATTTGTCCGCAAAATTATCACCCACAGTCAGCCAGACACCAGAAGTGAGCTATATTCCTTCCAGAAAAAATCAAGATGCATTCTTTTCTTCTGTCACTCTGTGGCATAACATTCAATGAAAAAAATATTTCCATTGTACTATGATATTTGGCACAGATATACAACCCTAGTGATCGTTCTGTCACATTAACTGATTTCGTTTGCCTTTCGGACAACAATAAAGCACATTAGGCTTGGATCTGATAGGACAGAAAGTTATGCTTAGTTATTTTATTTGTGCTTAGGTTCGCGGTTGTTATCCCTCCAAAGTTGGCAAAAGTTTATCAAAATAATGAAACCCAGTGATTACCCACTCGGAGTTGCTATATGTGCTGGCCCTCTGCCAAACTCAGGCGACTGCTTTTCATTCATTCATTAAATACGAACTCGTTTCTCGTAAATTCTGCGATGACAAAAATCTCAATTTAAGGAACTCTACTGCATCAGATCATGTATCTATGGAGGCGGATTATAATAAAATACCATATGATAGGAAATAATTTCTTATCCAAAAAAAGAGCGCAACTCCCAGCAGTCGACTGACGCTTCAGAAGTTTGACGCATTTAGGGGAACTTGGTGCTTCTTGTGATTACCATATGCAGTACGTTCAATTCAGCCAACCACTAATGGCAGATACCGCAGGTAACGGATAAAGACTCGTTATTGAATAAATGATTTTTGGAATTGGCAGAATCACAAGTACTGACTCATTAGGAATCTTATCTATAAAGAACATTTTACTAGTGTAAATAACATTTCAAATCGCGTATTTTTTGATGAAGGTAAGAACAAATATCGTTGTCGAGACAGGATTATGCATGCTGCTAAAGAACAAAGAAAACAAAGTGCTGAAATTATGACTGGTCTTGAGAATCCGTCCAAATGCCGGCTTCTACTTCATCCAAGCTGGTCCAGTGGACGTAAGGCGGTTCAACTGATAGGATTTTATGTTAAGTTTCAAACTGTAAATGACTGTATGTTTGGTTTGTATGGTTGCCATATGAGCCAGATATGTCACGAACTGGCCAACCACACATGTGTGGTGTAGTGATATTTTGCACAGACTGATCATAAGGCATTTGAATGTAGTTTTTTTCGGACGATGATGTCCACTGAACATAGCCAAAAGAAGCCCAAAATTTCACTAGTCTAAAACCGATGGCAAATTAGTAAATGTCAGGAACGTTTCCGTCACAAAATAATCTACGATGCCCAAATGGTAGGGGAATTGAGTGCATGTCGCTTAAATCCTAGTATAAGATGTATGGAATCACGCACTTAGTTTAACAGACACGCGGGTTGATTTACGTATAACGTACGGCATGAAACACCTCCCCTTGAATGTTTCAAGATGAATAGCTAAAGTGGGAATGCTAGGTCCAAAATTAGGACACTCCAGAGGATTCAGGTAAACCGAGTAACAGAAGATAGATTTGCCATTCTAGGTGAATGGTCCTGAATAGAAACGTCCAGGTAGTTATGTGTGCGCTGCCTATTTGAAAAAGTCTGGATACCAGAAGCATAATTATTCTCATACATGAGACCCACAAGATCATTGCTATACCGCTGAACATTCTGGGTAACACAAGGACGCACAAATGAGAAAATGATTCCATCTTGGCCAAATACGTCAGGGATGACCACGACACCAAAAAGTCAAATTTACATCCCCCAATGAATACTATGGACATACGTTGTTCTCTGGACGCTCCCGTCTTCTAGGGAAGCTTCTCTAATGTTCTGGGGTTTGTGACAGATAAATGGAAATTACTCTCTGGTTTTTTGCAAATGCAAATTCGTGACAATGATTCGACTTGCATCACTAAAACTGAGCAGTGCATTTAGCAGTTGTGTTAGCAATTACAAGTTGGCCTTTCATACTTTCTCAGACACGATATGAAATTCAGTCCAATGAATCACAAACGCAAAGATAGTATTTTAGAACTACCCTGCTTAGTAACTTACCGGTTAAACTACTCCGCTTTTGTCACACAAGCACATGCTTACTCGTTTCGATTTAAGGGCAGTAGTTATATATAGTAAGTTGCTGCCCACCTAATGAGTGTGGTCTTTGAGGAACTTGGAGGTTGATATGTATTGCGCGATTAAAACCCTTTGTAATCTCAAAATCACCTTTTTTCTCATGTCGATTTAACATAAAACATGGTGAATATCTTGCATGCCAAACTTGCTTGTGTAAGATCAAACAAGAAGAGGATGTCTTTTGGCGAGTGAAATCGGAATGGATGGTGTTGTGCAGCATAGTGTACCAAATATACCAGGAAAACACTTCTTTCAGGGTATAATAAATGAAACTATGTCTGCATACTACACTCATTTGCGAACAAATTTCGTTTTGGAAGTGACTCATCCCGAACCAAGTTAACTCCCTCGTTTATGATGTCTTCAAATACAACAGATTTCACTATGAAAGCACGCAGCAAGTTCAGTAGCAATAAGACGCATCAGTATCGCTTTCAGCATTGTGTTTTCGTCCCCAAATTATAATCTACCAGTAGAGATGGTTAGTGGATGGAACTTGAAGTTTCAAAATTTTGACGCTCCTTTCGCCCTAACTGGTCCCTCCGAAGACTGTCAGGCGGGCTCCGCCTGATTTTGTGCTTAGTTTTGAGACCCAATCATTTTGACACTTCCTGAAACCCAAGGTGTGATGTTCTGCTCCAATAATTAGACAGTCGCATCGCCTGGTGAGTTTACGCAAACTTGCCCGTTTGGGATCTTTTGCTGCGTTCCGTTGCATATTGTCGCTTAGGCCAAAAACCTGACTAGTAAGCGCCGTTGATATTAAACTGCGTTGAGTTTTTGATCATCAAAACCTTGGAATTATTGTCCGCTGGGCACAACGGATCAGAAGTATAGGTTGCTTCAAGTGTTTAGACCTACAGGAAATCATTTAAGTGGACGTCACTTATTTCAAGCCCACGGTCGTTCGATTGGGTGCGCATAGTGCCCTCATCTCCCCTCCACTACCAGTTGCTCACACCGACAGCATACTTGATATCGTAAGTTTTTATTAACACCGACATGCAAACAGAGTGAACGTGTAGAGTGAACGAGTAGATTTTGGCGGGAATATCGCCCAGGATAGATGAAATTGTTACACTCCATATGTTGCTCTGACACGTTCACGTGCTGCGTATGCCAGTCGACCGAATTCTTTGAAAGTCCTAGTCGCACAACGACACAATGTTTAGGAACGAGATAGCGGGAAATAGGCTTGATAACGAAGTCTGAAAACCATTACCAGCAAACTTAGCAGTGCTTACCACTCACACCTTCATTGGTGGAGACCTCAAGATCGGGCAAATTAATTTTGGAGATATTTCTTGCGTCACTCATTCGTGCTCTCAATGATGGGCGCTTACTATATTAGCTATCGCCTCCAATTCGTAATAATCTATCATCACCTCAAAAATCATCGACAAACCTAACCTTATCAGCGCCGATAACACCATCATAATTACGTGCCTTTTACAGCTAAAGATGTTCACGATAACTTCTAAGTAAAATTTACTTAACCTAAAATTGTGAAGGATGGCTTATCAACTAGGAATATGCCGATCTAGTTTCACGAACAGCATGGTTAACGTACTACGACAGCAACAAATGGTCAGCCAGGCGGAAGAGTATCTGTGATCTAAGTTGGAACAGCCGGAAATCAAATGTGTCTTCTTGACCAAGTTAAACTCTAATGTGTTGAGCAAGGTGTGTTATGGCAGGTTGGCCCGTCGCCCTTCGCCCGCAATTCCATGAACGTAAATTGCGACCGTCACTACAGCCTTTACACTGGATTCCCTGCAGTCTTTGCTGTGTTTAAATCAATCCTGATGCAGAGGCACCGGCTGGATCATACTTCTCACTGCTGTGAAACTATCTAATATGCTAAAGTCAAACGAAGCCTTTAGCATCGTTCGGAGCTGCAAAACTCATAGATGATCAGGACCGACTTCCGATCGATCCAGCCAATACCACGAAGAGGTGACAACGCGTTGTTGATGTATCGGTTGTATCTGCCTTAATATTGGTGTGGATTTCAGAGAATGGTATGCAGCTTCAGGACAACATTTCAGTTCCTTACCAAATAGAGTGGCGCGTTGAATACCAAGGCTTCAGAACAATTTCCAATTTCTCGTTAGAATATCTGTCGTGAGGCATTCCACAACTTCAAGTACAATAATGCCCGTATTAGGTATCGACACAAATAATTGGTAGCGTCGGAGATATATTACATTTCCGGTTACTTATCTGTTCATTTTACACTCATTAGCATAGACTGTTAATGAACCAAGCAAAATGATGATTCAACAGTTGTTGTTTGGGCATCACTGTGTTTGCAGTAAATTACGCGTTTCCAAAAGACATTCGATTTATTGTTTTCTTGAGAGTAGTTTCTTACAATATGATGTCCACTTTTCGCACACCTCCGGCCTTCCTGCTTCAACTCAAAGGTTCGTAACCAAAGATGCTAAAATGAAAAACAGAACACTAATAACTCGTCGAATTGATGACCTAAGGTCCAGGTCTTTTGCAGCTGTCGGTTGAGTTGCTAGCCAGTTGCATTCGGTGGCAGATGAGATTATTCTAGCTGGATGTAGTGGTTTGCCGAATATGCCGAACAAATACATCTAGTCTAACTTCTGTTCCAGAAAACTCCTTTACTTCACCAAGCTGAATTCCTGACCAATTAACCCCTCCGGCAGGGGAGTAGACAGTGGAAGAATAGTTTGGCTTTTGGACTGCTGACCGCAGAAAAGCCTGTAACTTGCGCAGCATGGGTCACAGCCCTTGACAGGGTGATAAAAAAACGTTACAGTAGCAATGGAGTGAACGTTGTCAGTGCTGTGTTAACTGTTGCATTTAGCTGACTGCCTGGTTAAACCGCTGATATTCACAGTTAATTCCTAATGTCTTGGTTATATCCGTATAATTGTCATGCATTAGTTCGGCAACAGTTTGAAATACATGTAGTTTGGGGTGCGCTGCTTGGCCTATGTTCTGCTTACCGACATCGCTGGTTGGAACGTAAACGTTCCCAATAGACGTTAAACTCAGTTGCGGCGTTAGCTGAGTGTACTTCGTTTTCATTCCCCTGCTCTGACATAGGTTCTACACGGCGTATATAAATTCGGTTTGCACTTTACAGCTTGCGGTTTCTTCAGCAAGCAAATCTGGAATCGCTAAGTTGATGTTCCACCCCTTTTCGAAATTTGAAGAGGACACCGGAAAGCTCGTTATCCACCATTGAGTTCGGTCATTTTGTTTAAACGACAAAGGTGTCATCCATATGTTTTGGTTTAACAACTAAGAGTGCAGTCTGGTCCCGTTTTTTTGTTATCATTTCCGCAATAAAAAAAGAAGACTGTGCACATCATTGGCGCTCTTTCGTCTTGCACCTGACGAACTCCACTAAACGCGAACTAACTTTCCGGGCACAAACCTGGTAGTTTGCAATTTACTTCTCTTGCAAGCGACCCAGTTTATTGTTCCTCGTTGATCGTGCTTCCACCGACTTTCGTTAATGTGCATCGCTTGGCACCAGTTAGTTCAACCGATGTGAACGGTGAAATAACTTTATGGAGCTCCATTGTTTCATCTTTGAAGTTCTGCTATCCTAATTTCGATACAGAGCGTCATTCCGTGTTGATCGGATATGAAAATTTACTGTTGGGTTGCTTGTGTGCGGAGTTCCTGGAAATGGGGAGTGTAACGACCTATCGAGAAATAAAAAAATAAGATGATAAGCCATCAAACAAAGAATTCATCTTGAGGGATCGTCCATGTAAATATATGGCAAACAGGATGGTTTTTACTGTTTCCGAGAAAGAAAATGTCGTACTAATAAGGTAAAAACTATATGAGAGGTCTCGTGTTAACTTGATAACCTTGATATGTAATGTGCAAGGCAATATACTTAAATTCACCTAAACGTCCATGCAAATGTCCACCTGACGCGTGAATGTTGAGTCTGGCACAATGTACCGTCGTAGCAACCATCTGGGGAGAGTCATTAGATCACGCCGACAATTGC
>CM030371.1:5343801-5361659 GCA_003604175.2 Clonorchis sinensis
TCTGCAATTTGATTTGTAATAAGAAAATCGTGCAAAAAGCAAACAAAGAAACCCAGGGGCTGGCATGAACCGATGAGTGGTCGAAACCTGAGGAGTAATTTACCGGCTAAGTTAATGGGGATATTGGTCGTAAACAAAGCGCTAGTCCTGCGGGTGGGCTGAAAGTTTAAGCGCGCATCGCTGATGAAGTGTGAGATTACGCAATGGACTGGCTGACAGAGTTCCCACCTGTCACTTCGGAGGATATTGAAACGAGTGTCCTCAAGTGACTATATCTTAAAGGTTTGCGGCGAGATAACTCGTATTGCTGTTTTTTGGCCAAAGGTTCATTTCAACCCAAATGGGTTAAGGCTTGTAAGTTTTGCTGGTATTTTCGGAGATTATAGATAATCTGCATTCACTGAGTTTTGGTTGTTTGCGCGGATTTTATGGAATAGAAAGGGTGACTAACAAATGCCGCATGCTCTTTTTAATGGTATGCGCTTTTACATACTGATTTGTGATACACACCTAAATCACGATATCATACGCATTACTTGAAATCACGCGGATGCAACAGTCATCACAACTCTGTTCTCCTGGACATGGATGACTACAGACGGATCCCCTTGATTTGTTACTAGTGTGAGGAAGTATTCACGCTAAAGCTAGTCAAAAGCAAGCTTGAAAAAAGGGTTCCGCGGGTCTGATATAATGCTAATATATTCCGAGTAGCTATCTGATGCTTATGTTGCCAGTAATTCCATATTCCGCCGTCAAGTCTTTTGGGAGGGCTACCATGAACAGGTTGGTCTCATTTTTTTCAGCAAAAGGTATTACAATTTGTACATGCTAGAATAGGTAGAACTTCAAGTACAAATNCACTCACGCCCAAGATTGAATATTCAAACAAGCGACTTGTTTCAAGTTCAGATAAGACCGTTCCATTAAACTTAACATTTACTTTTCCGTGACATCTGGTTGTTATGAATTCGCCGTGTCGTTCTTGAAGAGTTTGGTTGATATGTTCAGGGTCTACCGGCGGCATATCAACTGGAGCGCCTGAAAAGCAAAATGTACGTGTGAGTGACTGTGAACTCCCTAATGGTCTAGCACTATGAGTGCAGATGTACGTGTAAACGCTCTGACTGTCCTGTCGGTAAGGTAAGGTATGAGCTAACACTCTTTGCTCTCTTAAAGTGAGGAAGACGCTTGTTTCAACAGTTGCATGTTGATTTTGGAACCCTTCCCATTTAAGTAGAGCAACATATTCAAGTAAACCACCTTCAAACATACCCACATTTTGAACTGTGTCAAAGGGATTCATCACTGTCACCAAACACAGTTGCCCCACGCTCGCTACGAGGTAACACGATATTTGTACGCAAAGTGCTCGTTTTTGGACACAAACGTGATCATCCAAGCACCGCTAGGTAACAGGAAATTTATTCACAAAAACGTATCTTCGGGCCTTAGAGATGCTAACACACTGCACAGTAGTATCTATCATCTTTCCTCACTAATCATGAACTTTGCCCAATGCACTTAAGTGTAAGTTGCAAAGAGGGAGTAAAGAATACCTTGACGTATTCGGGAAAGACCAATGGAATGACGCGAAAAATTGCAAGGTAGCCGGAAATTGTAGATTCTTGAGGTTTATCAATAAAGTGCAATACTACATGGATGAAAACATAATAAAATGAAGATATGTCCTCAAATTATAAGGCTTTCCGTCTAACTTGCTGCACAAAGTAGTGCAAGTCCAAAATAAGTCCAGAGAGGACGGCCAATTGATATTAATTAGCGGCACACGCCTGTGCACAACATGCGGTAACGCAAATTGCTCAAAAGGCGCGCGAAAATGTTGGTCGACCAAAATGGTTCAACATGTCAAGAGTTAAGTTCATGAGGGATTACAAATGCATATTGTATCTATGAGTTATACACGGTAAACACCAGGCTCATACAAGGAAAGTCTTCGACTGGAGGGGAAGAAGTACCAAATCGTGTCTTTATACCGAAGGTTTGATAATAATGCAATTCAAATTTAGAGGTTTGTCTTCAATCGAGCGATTTTAAAGAATATCTACAGATAAACAATGCATTTTGGTTGTAAACCGAACCGCAACACATTATTCGAGTAACATATTTAGCTGCGTTTTAGGTTGGATAAATCTGGCGGTTGACGGTCAGAGTCTGCAGAAATACCAAAAATATATCATATTAAAAATCTCGTCCAGCATGCCAAGTTTCCTTTTTTCACGGATTCACGTAGAGGATGCCTTTTTTGTAGCTTTTTTTACAAACGTCACACAAGCACGAGCACAGCGCAGGAAAAACTTATATGTGCTTTTTCGTTTATTGGGTACGAAATCGCTATGACTTCGATAAATAGCTCGAAAATAGTTGCGTCGAAATCTACACAGTATGCTAACTGTCGACGTCGAATCTGCTGTTTATCTTCAGCTGTGAATAAGGCTAGAATTATTGCCACTCGAATATATTGTTAAATATGTACATCACCAAAAGCGAACAAAGATCGGTGACATAAAGCGGATGAAAGCAAATTCGCTCTGAAAATGCTCGTGGAATCCTTGTCGTCCCCGAGTACCCAGGGCGTCTCTTCATTTTGTGGTACACAATCACAAATTCAGTATTCTGGACATAGCCCTTGATAAATTTTTACCTGCTTGCTTGATTAGTCTGGCCGATTGTAACCACAATTTTGGAGGAGTTGAGCATCCATCGGCATAATTTTGGACATTGTAGGCTCTACTGGACTCACTTCCCCAAATTCTAAAGAATAACTAAATGACGCGGGATCAGTTACAATGAGCGGCCATGTCTTTAGTGTTATTAGGTGATAAGGCGGCTAGAACCACTTGGAAAATTCTGAATAATTCTGAAATGCAGCAAAGCAGCAAACCGCAGGCGCACTGCATGGTACCATCTGTCGATGAAACTGATATTGTTATTTTCATCGAAATAACCCCCCTATCAAAGAGAATTGGCACATTTTATCACAAAGGTCAAAGGAAATAGTGCTGACCGGATATGTGAAATGGCGTTTTATATATCTTGATATAAAGAATTTTAACTCAAAATGGAGCAGATATTTTCGAACGAAGTTCTTTTTTGCCCGACGTTGTAATAGCAGAACCATAAAGACCTTTTTCGCAGTGGATGCATTTGAACAACGTGGTCGACCGCAGGTGCAGCTGCGATTAAGCTATCTCCCGTTCAGACCAAAAATTCACGCAAATGAAGGCATTCTTTGAATTTTGTAGAATTATTTCGGGTTATCACGATTCCTCAGGAGGTGTCCATCTGTGAATCCGGCCATGGCAGATTAATCTCCGGCGCGCAAACAGATTTCATCAAGATCGCGAGTGATTTTCTTTTAAAAAATATTTGCGCATATAGAAACTTGAGACAGTTCTTATTTGAAGCCTTCCACAACCAGCTGAACAATAAAGTAGATACTAGTTTCAGGTGAGATTCATTAGACACTGCCGTGTATGGGACGATATGCAAATGAATGTGTTTGGTAAAAGCCGCACAGTTGGGAATATGCTAATCCTATGTACAATATCATGTGCGAGCGTTTCATTTTCAGTTGTGACTAGGCCCTCTGTGCAGGTCGCATTGAAATGCAAGTAGAATTTGAGTTTCAGTAGAAAAGGGGTGGATGGATGTAGGCCACTGGAGGACTGCGCCTGGTTGCTGAAGGGGCATTGTTCTCGAACTGCTGAAGGGCCATCGCGTAGTTTTTGCCTAACATGCGAGTAATCTTACTGAGGTGGAACTGCTGTGCAATATATAGACAAAAAATCTAGAGCAGAACAAGAACACCATCGTCGGACCTGTATTATTGCCGCATGTATTCTAGTTCTATTCAGCCGTGGTCTATCATGTCTGAGGACGGTGTAGTTCTGTTTGACGAATGGGATGCAACGAAAAGCTGGTGACAGAGATCCGTATTGGACCAGGAAACAAGCATAAGTTGATCCTAGAATATTACATCATGGGAAGCCTAAATTTGGAGGCTCTACATTTGTGAATCAAATATAAGCATATAGCCTATCAGTGTCCATCTTGGCTAATTACTCTCAAAACTCATAGTGCGACACACAACAAATCTCATGTTGAAGTGTGCCACCTTGTAGATCCTTATCCAAGTGGAGGAGTACTTCTCTGTGATCACATGAATAAAGAATGCACTTCAGTGCCTGAGAGTTCGGTTCCTGCTCTTCTCTGCTGCACAGCCGAGTATTATACGTGTTCCAAGTTTTATAAAAAATGCTATGGTAATTATGCTATGACGGCCTAAATCATAATTACCTTAAGCTGGCACCCCTTGGTAAAACAGAACCCCAATTGTGGAGTAACACAAATAAATCAGCGAAATAATAATGAGGAGACATACGAACCAGCACTACGTGGCTCCACTTACTATCTTACCAGCTTGTTAGTGACAAGCGGTTGTCGGACAGATAGAGCGCAGATTCAATATTTGTTTCTCACTCGTCGGTTTAGTAGTAAACTCGCCACTGGATGAGCACAGGTTTTAATTAAATTGCTCATATTCTCATGGCTTGGAAATGTGCATTCCTACCATGGCAGCAGCGACAAAACACACCGATAAACGTTCTCTGTAAATGTGCGCAGAATAACCGTGTATCCTACATACACGTTTGAGCAGTGTCTCCCATCACGAGGTAGTTCCTTCATGGGTCCACAGTATATATGGACTTGGGCATATTTACATGAATTTTGGCGTTCAAAAAGTACCCTTGGGTTTCACATGTGAAGTTAACTTGGTACTGCAGCGATCATGGACTGAGCGCTAGAAAGCGCAAAAACAAGATGACTGAATACATTGGTTAGTACTTCCTTTAGATCAGAATGCGCTCCGGATCCCATTCGCTTGATGCTTCCTGCGCAACTGCTTCTTTAAGCTACTGCAGTGCTCGAGCACGAGAGTTACAGAACATAATTATTCCAGGGCTACTTGTGTAACTGAATGAACTTTTTGCCAAGACAAGTGTTTTTTTCCTGCATTCGGTGGTGACAACAAAACTTTAATATGTTGATCTTATGGCCATTGTCCATAAGTCTTGACCACTGCGTTTATTGCATCAACGCTAGGTCGAAGGCGCAGTCGTTGGCTTCCTTGTTAATGATTGCAAGAAACTATATTCGGATAAGTTCATACGAGCAAATGAACTGAACAACCCAACAGAGTAGAAAAAGGATTACCACACTTTAATTCTTGTTCCCCAGTGAATTAATAGAATGCCACCCAAAACCATTAGACTGAGAGACAAAAACTCGGTGATTACCGTCGAAATAGCTTACTAAAACGACACTTATGGACGCCATGTGGTAGATGCCTCCCAGTTTCTAACACATTTCAACGACGTCTCAAAAGAGGTAATAACCCCCTCAAAGAAAAACACTGCACGAGCTTGTTCTACCAAATTCCCTGTGCAGAATGTCCCGCCAGACAGCCAAGCAACTCCATGGGTGAATCACAGAACACAAATGGCGTGCACAATTCCCTCCACGATATAAATGTATGTTCAATAATTTTCAACGCTACTCCGCCATTGCAGTTCATGCAGCTGTAAAAGGATGCGAAATCAACTTCGTTGAAATACGTATAATCTAATCAGGATTCAAGCCACAGGGAAAGCAGACGTGAGCTGTCGAACTAGCGATCAACATAACTGAAAGGCGTCAACCAGCCTCAGTTAGCTTAGTTGCAATCAGTGTAAACCTTGGGACGCAGTGGCCACATGTCCAGCCTGAACCCCAACAATTACATATGCGATACAACAACAGAGGCATATGCCAGCCAAAGTAAACACACCAGCACAGCCGACAAACCAAAGCAATCTGGTTGCATGCGGCTGTCAACTGATGTGAGAAAGACACCGATGAGAAGAAATGATTACGGGTCGGAACAACATTGCACTTGGTCACTATTCAATCGATCGCAAAAGTCATTCCAAAAAGGTGTTCAGCACACCCGAAACGTTGACTTACTACATTTCATTCCACTATACAGTGTCGCGTCATTAAACATTCCATCCCAATTAAAACTGTTCTAAAGCTCGAAAATAAATTCCTTCCATGGCTTAGCAAAACGTCTTTCGAAAATGAATTTCATTTCAAAAGCCGGAATTTTGTGTATCAAGAAATGAACGTCACCAGTGTTGAAACAGATCCCAGGAGCTTTATGTATAAGCAACACATTTATCAAATAGTTATAAAAGGCCTATCCTGAAGTACAAGATGAAAACCATCAACTTAACTCACAGCACAGTTTTGCATGACTTCTAATTGTCATTTAGCCGGATACACATTTTACTCGCAAAAATTTACATTTTTTTCATAACCAACAAACTTATTACAATGATACCAAACTTCATATGTGACCTATTACATAAAAAGGTCCCCACGACCTCAACCCACGTGATTTTTCAACATTTTTGTATCATTCTGTTCAAAGTTCAGAGTTCTTATTGAAACCACTTTCGCAAAGATAACGAAGCAAGTTTCCCTGTATTTTTGTTAGAATGCAATGCAACAACACAAAGAAGTGAAGTAGTCCAATGTCAGCAGTTGTCTGTCCAGCTGGTGTTGGTTCATACGCCAAACTGGGTAACTATGATTACGGTCTCCCACCTGCTTGATAAGCAGTATCAAAAATCACTTCATACAGAAATGCAGAAGCAAAATCATACTAGATATCGCATTCAAGATAACTATATGAATATTCACGGGTTTGCGAGTTCAACGGTTTTCAAAAGCAATGCGCAAAATTTGGCATAAAACTCCGACTAGAATGTGTGAGAACCATGATACTTCCGGGTAGTAAAGTTGTGTTCTAAACGGGGGAAGTACAGTTGGTTTACCATCAGAAGAAATAATTTTGTCCTGCGTGAACGACAGTAATAAATGTCTGCAAATACTTACTATATAAACGGTATTATGAAAGCGGTAAACGTTTTTAACTTTTTATAGTTGGTTTTACCTTGACTTGAAGAGAGAACATTCCAGTATAGAATAAGCCAGCTTCGAAGAGAGACTAAGGTGTGATATGTGTGCCAAAGCATAGATTGTCACAGTGCCAATTTTCTCGTGGAGTTCACAAGACTGCTTAGGCAGTGAACTCCGCTGTACATTTCCGTCAGAGAGAAGCAAGACGTACGAACCTAAGAGGATTGACAGAAAAATAACGTCTGCCTAACCTGTAATCTCTGCGACACACTGCTACCTTACTCCCAGATATAGGTCACTTATGTTCGGAATTACATCTGGGGCTATATCGAGATAAACCTGAGTTTTTTCAATTTGCTTTTTGCGTATCAGCCTGCAAGTCAGATGAAATACAACTATACAGTGGCTCAGGTAGAGTAAAACAAAAAAATGCTATTCAGTAATATTGATGCTTATCACAGTACAAATAATGCGTACTAGCAACACAGTATGTGTAGAATGCAGACTCGGGTGCAGGGACTGTTAGTGAACAACCCCCCTCTCCCCATGGATGCGAACAAACGTTTCACTATCAGTAAATCAAGCTGGCCTGTCACAGTGAGGGGGGTGACCACAAAGTTCACACAAGCATCTAGAACTACCAAGTGCTCCCGGCTTCAAATCTAGTAGCCAACATTCTTACGCTTGTATCAACCGGCAATAATCTGGGCACTAAATCAACAAGCATAAACTACATTGTGTCTCACGAGTGGATTAATAATTGTCAAGTCATTTAGATTGAGAAAACCAAAAATCTGCTTGCTCTACACATATTCATTTGAATAAAATTATTTGGGAGGCAGCTCCCGGGGAAAAGCATTGCTATATAGTGTAATACGCTGACAGAGCATGGAGCTTATCTAACAAACCATACACAGTTGCGTGTGGTTTTGCACAGGAATGTAGTGTAAATGCTCAAGAATGAACAGGTTTCCTAAGGATTACCGATAATTTGAAACCGGAGTCGTGGCATAAACTCAGCAAAAAAAACAGTCCTTTTCACTCAAAAATGGGCAGTGTGTTGGGAAAAATATGCTATAGAGGTGCATAATATGTTTAGAAGGGTGCACTTAACCATGTTTTGCCCCCACTACCAACAATAGCATGAAAATGTGATAGAGTGATATATTGCGTTAAAGAAAACGCAGTTTTTGCCCCTGAAAGTCTCAAATATGGTGCAGACTGGATTTAAAAATAAAAAGCTACGAAACGAGGTTATAGCAATGGTTGAGAAGCGTGAAAGCAGCCGGCGTTTAATATGAATTTTAAGCAGCCGAAACGTCTCACTCTGTGGTTTCTGCGTAATCTGGTCTTCACTGTGCCTACTCTGACTACATGTAGCGTCTAACAGCCTTACAGTTTCAGTATGGAGTAACATTCTCCTGTATGGCGCTGTAAAAATGCTGCGAGTCCTCGCAGTGTTGCTCCACTAACGCGGTAGCTTTTATGCTGGAACCATTATATTAATCATTCAGTAATCGACTTTGTCATTATTAGTAAAGCAGTAACATTAAGCTACGCATTAGAAATCTGACTGTACTTAGCTTCAACCTAGTTTTGTGCGTTGAGCGAAAACACCAGTGGGAATTCTTACCATCTATGCATCCAATCGCAGTTCAATAGACTGATCCCTCTCAACAATGCTAATTTGTTTACAGCACAGAAATAAGATGCTTTTTGAACCTTAGTTAATCAGCTTGGGTCCACACTTACCAGACCTCTCCGTCGGGTGCCAATCGGCTACACGATCAGAGGTGGAGGCTAATAATTTTTGACCTCACAGAAACTTGCCATACCAGCGAGATTCGTAGAGACAACATATAAGTATTTTGGACGCATTATGTATACCTTGCATTTTAGTGTTTTCTTGCTTCCAGACACAAGCTACCTAAATAATTGAGTAGGTTAGTAAGGTCACTCAGCCTTAAGACACAAACTCTTTTCCATCCTTATTGATTACACCTTGAGATAACAGCTTTTTCACCATCGAATATTTACAAATTACCCCATACCCCCTACGAGGAACTGTGGCCTTATACATTGAAAGCCAAAAGATGTTCATGCGTACTCCTATGAAGATTACCATGTTGCCACGTTTTCGAATCATCAATTAAAAGAACAAAACCCACAAAATGCACTATTTTAATTGACATCATTAAGGATCGCATTTGGGATAGTGTGCCGATGTTAGTGAATGACATCGTCTCAAAGAAGGGAGTCTCTGGTAGGCATATAAACGTGGCGAACTTCTCGTTAATTTCACAAGCAAAAGTCCTCTATATATGAGAAGATAACCAACCCACCTAAAGTTTACATCACCAGCAA
Source organism: Clonorchis sinensis (assembly GCA_003604175.2). Lineage (NCBI taxonomy): Eukaryota > Metazoa > Platyhelminthes > Trematoda > Opisthorchiida > Opisthorchiidae > Clonorchis > Clonorchis sinensis. The sequence continues at coordinate 5,353,150 of CM030371.1, forward strand.
AGATAGCAAACAACTACGAAGTCTTTACGCTTCAACATGAAGAATGATACATGAAAAAAGCAAAGGTTTACAGAGTTTTAAGTTCGATTACACCATGGATGCTATGAGTAGGTCAATTAGTAAATGATGTATTTACTTGAAAGATCTAAAGTTTAATTGTGCGCCTACTCTTTTGGTTTACTGTGACATTTTAAGTAACTATAGTTTTACCTTCTTGGCTTGATCCGCAGATTGGTATTATGGACATATAATAGCGCAAATAATTTAGAAATGCTGCGCATTGTCCTTAAATTCTCTGCAAAAACAAACAAAATTAACGATTTTCAAGACCAAGTGTAAGCTCCACTCATTCTCTTGATATGTTGATTATAATTCATAAGTTAAACAGGTTTTTCCTTTGTTAATCAAAAGCAAAATTTCAATCCTGCTCCTTATTTTTCTTATATTTTGCAGTATTTTTGTGGGTCTGACAAAAAAACAACATTTTAGGCTTCGGAAATCGGTGTGAATACGTTAAAAGTATTGTGCTCTTGGGGGTCTAGTTGGTGTACAAGGTCGATACTTGCTCAGGGAGTGACCTTATTTTTCGGTTTTATTCCTGAAACGTTTTGCGAAAACCGGCTGCTAATTTATGTAATTCAAAAGGGAGGCAGCTACACAAAGGACTTTGGCACCCCCAGTATTAGCTAACGTAGGATGGGGTTGGTGGTCAAGATCATCTAAACTTCTCTTTATACGGAATGCACATCAAATATGGGTATGAAACTCAACGGATTGGTGGCCTCGTACACTCAATGCAGTGCCCCCGTGCTTTCTGCCACTATCAAAGCCAACAGTACCGATTTTAACAAAGCCCTGTGCAAACTGAGGCGACTAAAGCATGCGTTTGCGTATTATGCACATGACTGAGGGGACCAACCCAAAGTCGATAGACTCGATTTCTTTGGATTGGTCATCCTGTTTGCAGTATCCAAACGTGTGGACCCTCCACAGCTTACACCAACGTAGAAAAACTTTCCAAATGGTGCTTCAGCAAGCATTACGTGGATCGGTGCCCAGTAATGGAATTTGAAAATTTCTAAGCTTGCATTAAGCTGTCAAAACAGCTAGCAATTTGGGCTTGCTAACGTATCGAACAAGGCATGTACTTCGCCTTATCATACGTCGTTTGATTTTGGGCACAACGGTATCCAATTACTGAGCAGCTTGTCACATACAGTAAAAGTTTGAGGTCATCCGTTGAACCCCAATCTCTACACACTAATCCATATAAGCCAATGCATAAACGTAACCCGTTGCTGATATCACAAAGTTCCGAATAGTTAATTGTTTAGCATCAGCAGTGACGTCCGTTGTACATTAATATATCAAGTCATGTCCCATGCTGGAAGGATTTTTGTTACCCAATCCGTACCTATTTTAAATAAAAAAGCGCACATTCAGATAAGAAAATTATGTTCAGATTGGCTACACCGAGGGAATTGTTCTGCTTTTAGCAGCAGTTTAGCTTACCGAAGTGATAAAGGGAGTTCGTACGGAGAAAAACCGCAGTATACGCTTCCGGAGACGGTACAGTCTTAGCGCAAGGACCACCAGTGTTAAGATGATGGCTTCTGAATTGGTGGGAAATAACGCAGGTAAACAGACAGTCCTGAGGCAAGCGCAAATAAATTGCAGCATTATTCCAATAAAGCCCACCCTGATCCGTTAGATTCCTTTGCCGTATTTAGCTCGCACTGCTGCCTTGGTAAGAATCTATCGGTGCCTGTTTCCATCCGTATAGTTGTGATGGCAAATGTCTACTGCGGCGGTTACGCATGTTCGAAATTAAGTCATTTTAAATTTCCCTGAAGGCCTCGTCAACTGTGTATCCATCCACGCAATCGTGTGTCCATTCGTAAAATTTTGGCACTTAAATACATCTGCACTTGTCTGTCTAGATCACTATTGTAGGATTAGGTTTATGAGTTAATTCCCTGGTCTCAAAAGCGTGACCCACTTGCTTCCTTGAAACTTGGCGTTTTCAAATTTTGTTCATTTGATTTCAAACTCATGCATACTGAACTAGTCTCTGCAAAACATAAATGTTGCATTTTCTGCACCATCGGCCACTGTCAAAAAACAACCAACGCTGCCATGCGACGTTTACGTTAGTGTTCACAAAATTAAATGTTCGCTTTGACTGATACAATAAAGGTAACATTTGTGCAAAACGTTTCAAAAACACCAACAATCAAGAGTCCGTCGATAGCAAGTGGACAGAAATCCTGTTGATCAAGGGGGTTTAGTATATCAGATTCATGAATGTGCTGGCCAATTAATCCAGTCCACGCTTGCTGCAAATAACCTCAACTTGTGACCATTCTTGCTTCCGAAACCACCTTCATCTCGGTGATTGTGTTTGCAATGGATTTGAGTGAAAGACTGCGTTAAAGAAGGCATTCAGTTATATGTTAATGGAACACATCGGATGATGCATTCAAAAACAGTCCTCTAACACCACTCTCCCGCCAGAAGTGCTACTGGAGTGGCTAGTCAGATGAATGAACTTGGACCTATCTGCTATTTGCATTGCAATTGACAAAGCTTTCAAATTATTCTAAACATTATGCAAATCGTTGGTACCCAAAATGTAAGCTGGTCAACGAGTGAATTGCAAATTATAGCGCATTACGCTAGCCTCGTCAGATTTGATTCGCTGAGCCGAAGCACTCATCCAATGAGTGTATAGTATATTACGCGAATCGCAGAACGCACAGATATTCTGAGCTAACAATTCCTTATTAAAATAAACGAAATAGGCTGTTACCTAGATCTGAATGCTTTAATGTTCATGACGAACAAGCTGACGGTTTGCTTCAAAAGTGTCTCATCAAATATCTACACTCGTCGAGAGGCAGAAGTCGGGTTCGAACCACGGACCTTCCGGCTAGTAAATTCGAGCTATAACCACTTGGGCCATCTCGCCCCCGATAAGGTTGCTGAGTATCCTTCAAGAGCCCACGGCCGATATCGTCCTTCTTCCAGTTGATCCCTTCAAGTAGACACCGTCCCCGAATTCCTCTCACAGTATATTTTATTGACGATGTTACGCCGAAGGTGTGGGTGGGTGCACATAGACGGCATTTAGCCTCCGGTCTAGAAGTCATACAACGTTCACTTTTATCATATCTCAACAGCGGTGTCGCAATCATCACCTAAATCATTAGGAGCACAAATTTATTGCTCTAATTTGGATTGAAATAAAGAGAGTATGTAAAGATGATTCAAAATCTCCAGGAACATTAATGGCAATTGCACCCTACCTAAGTTTCTCACCTAACAAGTTAAACGTTGTGGCTGTAGTGCGCAATGTTATGGGAGTAATACGGCAGCGAAATACATGTTTGTGTTAGTCCATGGTGTAAAAGCAGCGAATGTATGAGGGCATTTATTAAACGCGCATTGGGATGCATCACTGTGGTCCGTGAAGTTATTAGAACTTGTCCTCCAGTAATTTGGTAAAGTACACTAAAAGACAAAATGCCACACCGAAATATTCAGTGCAAGAAACAAGTTATTACGTTTTGCATTGGCCCCTCCACGAATTGCACCTAAGCCGACGTCGTGCGTAGAATGTGTGTTACACCAAAACATCCATTAGGTGTTTGATTAACCTGTTACGTGTTACAGTAAAATCTGTTAGTCCAGAATATCGAGTCAACATAGCCGAATTTCCTCTGGCAATCACAGTTCTTATATCTCACTAGACGAAAATTTGCATTTTTCTAGTTAATTCAAACAAAAAAGCGGAAATATGCCGTCACCCTTAAATCACATGCTTATCAAAATCCCACAAGTTTAAAAGATCGGAATACAGAGATCAGCACCTCCGCTCACCTAGGCATACTGAGCGGTAGCGCTATTTTTGTTCGTCTGATGAGTCTAGCATTTTAACAATCTATGCATTTATTAGCCATGTCAGTCGACTAATTAGCCATACAGAACACTATCTGCAGGTAGCTTGGACAAAGTGTGATAATAGTCTCAATTTTCTACGGGGCTCTTTCCAACAAAAACGCGAAAAAAATAATACTCTCATCATTCAAATGCGTCCACAGAACTCCATGCCTGAACACTTCTGTATAAAATGTCAAACAGGTGTGTTTACGTGACGTCTGTTGGTTCTGAATTATTGTGTGTATTCAGAAACTATTGCTCAACCCACTTTTGTAAGCTCTTTTGCAATCGCTTCTTTTCGAATATTTTGGCTGCACCTTGTTTTTTTTTGAGAAAACGGTGCACACCTTTGTGGTTATCATTAGCTCATTAGAGTCAACGAGTTCTGCATGACTTTGTGAAGGGTCGACTCACAACCATACAACACTACCTTGGCGGTTTAAAAACACGAATATCCATGGGTATGACCAATATATCAACACGTGAATTTGGTGGAGTTCTTTGGCTGACTCTGCCACATTGTGAACATTTACACAATTTTAGACACGGACACAGGCCGAGAAAAACAGCCAAGAGCATTCCACCGGATTTCCAAAACCATACGCCACCAACAGATAGTAAACTCCAAGCATCGAAAATTTGTTATCGCCTACGTGAGGAGGGTTCGAGTAAATTATGGCTTTGCAAATTTTTTTTCAAAATACCGGACTGCACAAAAACATATTTCTATTTTAGCAAATGACAACGTTTTCCATAGCCGATCATTATGTTTAGAAAAAAACAAACGAGGAAAGTGCAAATAAGAACAAAATCTCTGCACTCTTCTTTGGTTTAAGGTTGTGAGAATGACGATGTTGGTGAGTAAAAATAATATTACTCCAATGATAATGCTACTCCTAAAGGCGTGAGTATTCTTGTGAGCAATAAACCTTCACCAGGCAGACCTGGTTCGCATTCACTCTGCTAAAATGAACACTTGATAAGCGAATGCACTGTGGAATTCATGAAACTCATTACTAAACCAAGCTTGCTAAAAACGTCCGCCTGATGATCACAGCTTTCACATGACATTTATGTGCTTGTGTTTTTGAGTTTATTGAACAAAAGAGGTTTGGCTGCGTCACCTTCTGTGTTGCAGTTGAACCACAAGCAACCGCCTTTTCAAAGCCAGGGCAAGCCAAGCATCTGTAGAACATCAGAGCAACGACGGACACACACAAGGTCATCGGTCTTCTTTGGGGACCCAGGGACTTAAATGCAATTTGGTATAGGATAATTGAGCCAGAAATAACCTCAACGAACGATTTTTGAAGATGCCTGTATCAGAAATGGCTAGTCACACAGAAATAATGGAGTAATTTCGACGGTTTTGTTGTGTGAAACATATTTAGCAAGTCTTTGGTAGGTAGCTTTATCGGTCGTTGTCACCGGGGGTGCAGGGGTGTACACTAGGTTTCATGTGAAGGCCTGGAGTTAAAGTGTCAGCAGTTGAATGCAGCTACTTGGACCTCAAGCCACTAGCTACGATTGATTGACAAAATGGTATCGTGATGCCTACGTTTGCTCTCAAATATACCTCCATCTAAGAACGACGTTCGCTCGATATACTTACTTTTTGATGTGCTCATAAAGCCTGTAATCAAATGGTGATGATTAGCCGGTAAAAGTTGCTTTTTAAAGTGATCGGAGAAAATTAGGTTTAATACTACGATTTGAGGTTTGTTTTTTTTCCGCCGGCGTTCAGGCTGAATGTCTAGAAATTGAGAAATTGCCACCTTGCAATACCACTTTGTGGATCCATAATCATACAGTGTGTAAGCGCATGATGCTTATTCAAATATTTTCTTGGTTATTTTAGAAAGTTTGTGTAAGTGAGAACTATGAAATTATACACATTGTGTACAGATACACTGAATTTCAGAATACGTAAATCGCCAAATTTTTATTTTAAATAACGGTGTTAAATTTCCCGGTAATCCAGTTGGGCGGTTGGCATCGCGGATTGCTTGTTAGTATAAGAGTGCCTGCAAACCGCCATCCAACGTGTTCAAATCTGTTGCGTCAGTACATGTTCACACACTGAACTATACAACCCAGTTTCCGATGAAATGTTTGCAGCATTTTTAGATGCGCACCCTTTAAAATCACCGATCACTGCTTCTTTGGATGTCATTATGGCTTTTTTTGTGCATACTACGATGACACGGAATTTCGTAAAATGAGGCAGAGAATGTGGTCACGTTTGTGAATGTCTGTATATTCTCTTGTTTACTATGGTCCATATATCAAAGTGCGGCTATGCTATATTGGCTACTTAATTGCAGTACGCATTTTACCATAGGTATTTGAACTTCAGTGTTTGCACTTCAGCGACAAAGAAATGCATAAGCACATGTACCATTTTCATCTCCTACATTTTATATAACCGACGACCAAAAAGCGCTTTCCAACGATCCATCTTAACACTGGAATTCGTAGAGTGCCTACAGCTTAAATGTCTTCGGACCACCTGTGGAAAACTAACAAAATATTTATGCAGAAAAGGCATGCCAGACGGAGTATGCGTTTCACCATAAGCCAAATTAAGATGAATAATTTCGCGTCGTTTGGGAGATATGCCCTCTGAAAAACATCGGTGTGGGATTCATTGCTTGTTGTTCATTCAATCATTACCAATAAAACCACACCAGGAAATATGTTGCTGGTAGTCTGCAAACGAACCGCGTACCACCATCACATTTGAGTGCTTGTTTTCGATTATGAATGAATTTTGCCAGTGTAAATGCAAACTCGAAAGGGAACGCTATTCCGTTGGTGACCGGTTTAGCCTTTAGTGGATGTACTCTGATCGTTTCTGCAGGACATTCCGATAAAATGACTACTCGGACTGCATTCCAACAATCCGTTACGGTGGTAGTGTTAGTATCCTTAAAAACGGCAACCTAATACTATTTTCCTAACTGCGGTGTTTGCAGGTTTTTCATTGCAATTGTGTATTTTAAAGACAGGTGATCAACCAAGCAAACATTGCATGCGTGAAACATGTTTCATCTGAAGACTGACAAATAAGCCAAGGTGTTAATCTTTAACGTGCTGAAGGGCGCTGTACTGATTGCTCGAAATAGTGTTGCACTTTTAGATTGTATTCTTTAAATTATATTATTTCTTCAAAATATGGCAGATGCTATGTGTGCAAAATAGCAAAGTCCGTGTGCACATGTTCATCACATCAGATATTGCGTAGTTATTTTCCTCCAAAATGATATCTGGATTCTTCTGCAACACACCTGACGGTACCATGAAAGCATTTGTATATGCGGACAAACGTCCTGCAGCAGGTAAGAACTTATTATATATTTTTTCGGTCCTACAAAGTCATTAGAACTATTCTCAGATCCTTGAATCCTTTTCGATAACAGCGTAATTGCGTTTTTCATATTTTAACGTGAGAAAAAGGCCATGGAATGATTTAGATTTTCCTTAGGCCTACGATTTACTTTTGTAGTCCATCAAACAACTGTCACTTTACCAATACCTTTACTGTTTTACTTTAACGCTGCCGGAGTAGTAAATCATACGAAATAATTTTGACCTAATTTACGACACAGGTTTTGATACCAAATCCCAACTCATTGGCACAGTTTTGATTGTTTTAAAACATGAAGTCAAACATGAATTCAGTGTGCAATATAATACATATCTACGACACTGGAGACCCCAGTCGCTCCGATGACAGTAGGGACTGCTGACACCCAGGGATGTTCCAGGGAAAATGTCATTTATAAGATTCACTAAATCACTTTACAGGGACACCATTTAAATGACCTGCATGTTTGACAAATTTGTATACAATAATCAGCACTTGTCGACTAGGCTGCTGGAATGAAAAGAAAAATGTAATGACAACATCAGACAGACTTTAGTCTTCCCAGTTACACTGAAGCCAAACACTTCGCTCAGATCCATTTTTCAGTCAGTCTGCTTCTAGGAAAGATTCGCCACACCTTCCATTATTCTTTTTCCTTGCAGATATTCTATAAGTATAAATAAATAACACTTCTTCCGTGCAATTACCAGCAAGTGTGCTACCTGTCCGGTGGACAGATCTTTATGAGCATGCGTTTAACGTCATTGGAACTGCCTGAATAGTACGAACGTGAGTGTGAATGCACTGCTCTGGTTAAATTATAATGCAGATGTGAGAAATCAACAAACCAGCCGGTAAAGACTATCCAAAACCATTGATGACTGAATAATATCTTGTGACCTGCAAACCAAGTTTCAAGAAGATCTTGTTCTTCGTTGTGTTTGATTAAGATTTATTTGATTCTTGTACTGCCAATTTTGTCCAATTATTCAGTTCTGTGAACTGCTCCATATGAAAGTGGTATTGCTGCATGTGAGATTCGTGGAGAAAATCGATAAAAAACGAGTGTTCGTGGCACCCTCTGTTACATGTTGATACATCAAATAAAAGTTCGTTTCAAGACTTATAATTGGCCAACTGGAAACGCTGGTTTACAGGCCTCACATACTGTGTACAGATTGTTTCCAGCAATCTGTTGGTCCAA
>CM030371.1:5364378-5391439 GCA_003604175.2 Clonorchis sinensis
GGAATAACGTTATACAAAATAAGGATAGAGGAAACGAATCAACACTGTTTAACCAGGGAAAAGTTTTCAATAACAAGAAATTCAAGATTTAATAGTCGGTTATAATGTTTTCAAAACATTTTACCCCAGAACTTCCGATTAAAACACAGTTTACTGCATTGCCTGCAGTCAAACGTATATCATCAAAGACAGAGGACAAAGAATTTTTGTTGAAGAGTTGTTGTGATATTTTGTTAATTTTGTCTTGACATGTGAGTGGGTATTTTCTGGTTACACAATTGATGATCATATTGTTCAACAAGTACAAGTTGTTGTTGCTTGTTATGAAATCGCCCGATTTGCCTCGTTTTCTCTGAAATTGCAGGAGAGTTATCCATTCAACATCCGTGCGAGAGTATTTAAGGTTAACGTTCATAAGCGATTAGGCCGCTACTTACGTAACCAGACGTACACGGCTCCTCTTGGCTAAAATTTATAGAGCCAAACAACGGTTAGCATTTTCAGATTTTGCCGATAGATGCTTTACTCACCCTGTCCTTCAGATACATTGCATCTAGGATCTGTACAACAAATCTCGTTTGCTGTATTTTCATGGCAAGTGTGTTTCTTGCAATGTCGCTCATGCTTGTGACCATTGGGATCCTTTACAAACTGGTGAGATAAAAGTACAGGATAAGTATCTGGCTGTGATACATCTCGCCATTTTTTTTAAAATAACGAATATATCTGATGCACATACCTTGCAGTATCTGCAGTCCGAATCTTTTGTTAGTGTAAATGGCGGTTCTTTGGACATCCCATTGTAGCATTCAATACCTGTTGTAATTTTTTGTAAAGCTCATGTGAACTTACTTCTGCAATTTTGTTAACGGTAGATTGATCCAAAAAGGAAACATCTTATCTATTGAGATGTTTACTTACCGATTCACAGTTTTGCTGAATTCTCTGACTAGCAAACGTAAAAGAGAATTGGTTGTGTTTGAAATAAAATGTAATGAGAAACGATCAGTCTTATACATTTTTGTGAACTTCAACGTACCCATTGTCTCATTTATGTTGCAATATTGCGTATCGCAGCACTTATCAGGGACATCATCGCAGGTTCTATCTCTGTCGCAACCATGGCGCTGCCCACCTGCGACAAGCTAACACAAATAAAAATGATGATATTTCTCAATGCCTTGTGTGTTTTTGGATAAGCATTGCTCAAGAACAAACGTGCGCAAGTTTAAACATACCGTGCAATATTTACAGCCGGCTACAATCTTCGATTTTGGGCCACCCTGGTAAGACAAACATTGTATAGCTGCCCTTCTCCTATCTCTATGTACGGAAATAAAGGGCTACGTAACCCACTTTCATCTTCAGAACGAGCCACTGATAGTAAAAAGATGAATCCGATGTACGTGAGCATCTTCAGATCACAAATGCTTGTTCGCCAACGGGTTTTATATCTTTCAGTAGTGAAAGCCGCACAATGAACTATCAGTCTTTCGATGGAAACAAATGCACCCGCAGGGGGTTTGAATTAGTCTTCACCATAAAATGACCGCATGTTTGTCGCATATTGGCGAATAACTAGCTATCTGAATTTCATTGGATCAAACAGGACTTAATTGGCTCACACAAACTTCATTGTGCAGAGCATCTAATCTTTCATTCCGATCAGCGCTTCGAAGTTTCCAGATAGTTCTGCATATACAGCTCAGTATTTTTGCATGTATTAAAATATTTCCCCTCTGGATTGATCAACCACTGGCAAGTGTGATGAAGTAATCAACATATAACACCCAGTAACTTTAGTAACAATGCGGGTGCACAGTTAATTAAACCCTATCGCACGCGATATTCGGCAGTGATTGCGCGTAACATATGTGCCCAGACATTGAAGTAAACATCATTCATCCAAAAAGCTATATTCAGGCTACTAATTATTTCGAAACAACTAAAGGACCAGTGAACACTGTCAGCTACACCTCAGTAAGATTACTGAGCGAGTAAGTCCCCATCAGCCCAGAAAACCTGAAACTTTTCAATCACCTTAAAACTTTAAAAGCTTTTCGCTCTGAGTTAATACTAGGAAACAACCCATAATAAACCCTAACCGTTCAATAAACCGCCCTAAATTGTCGCATTTTGGCGTATAACTCTCCTTGAATTCCGGACAGACCAACAGGTCGACTGCTGCCAAACACTCATCTTGTGGATGCGGATAAAGGCAAACCGATCTCTAAGACAGTGGTTCATGCCCATTGAATACATACCGGTATATTCAGGTCTCTTCCGCATGTGTGCAAGTGAATCTAATTTTACAAATATCCGGAATTGCAAAACAATGCAGGACACCCGAGAAATTTTTAACCGATGAGGATATGGGGAGAAAAGGAGCGCTCGACAGATATGGAATTTTCTCACATATATTTAATACCATAAGGACGTTGAGACTAACGAACATGTCATCTTGTCTTTTTATGTTGCAAACCAGGTTTGCTGCACGTGGCAACAATATTTGAAACTTTAGCAAAAAAGACGCTAAATAATATTATTTCTCCACCCTGGGAAAAAATATAAGTCTAGATGCTGCATTTAACGATAAAATTTTGTCAGAAGATAATATACGCTTTTAACTCTATTCCCCAAGTAACACATAGCTGATATTTTGCATTTCGAATGCACTTGGCTTTTGTGGCGAATAATTTGAGCATGAGAAAGCCCGAGAAAATAACACCACAAACCAAGGCACACAAACTAGAAGACAACCAACAATTTTTCCATCGTAACGACAAAGAGGAAAATATACTCAAAGGGTTTAACAAATTTCTTGAACCTATCCATAAAATAACAGCACAAATTCTTGAGTCTGCTATATGCTTGTCTCTTTGGAGTTCAAACTAAGTTCGTCAGATGATTCTTCAAGAGAGATCATGAAGTACCGGAATCTTTGTTGATTAAATAGTGACCTTAAAATGTTATTCCCATCTAGAATTGGGTTTTCACTAGCCTTAATCATAATGTCCCACAACATTCAGAGTGCGCTAACTTTAGTCAATTAATTAGCACTCGGAAGGACTTTGTTAACGTGGTTTGGCATTATGAATTACATTCTTACTGACGCATAAAATGATAAAGTGGGCTCTTCAATATAGCTGCTGCAAGCGAAAACATTGGGTGCACATGGTTACACTGTGGGTTATCGTACAAATGTCTTTAAACGCGATTCATTTCCTTGGCTGTTCTAACTTTTAGAAAAGAAACAAAGAAAAAAAATGAAAAAAAGCTTAATCACTTGTAGAAAGGCGTAAGATCTGTCTGAAAAATCATCAAAATGGTGGTGTATGCATCTTCACTTTGTTTACTTACATTTGCATCTACAATATTTACTGAAAGAAGATGAGTGTAGAGTTTCCACATCATACAATTCTCTACCTCAGGTTATCACAATAATTACGGTAGCGAAACATGCTGAGTAAAATATGACAAGACCTACCGAGTAAAAAGCTGCTGTTTCCTTACACAACATTCATATTCCTTACAGGGACGCAGCATTTAATCAGTAAAACCGTTAGCATTCATGTGTGTAATATGCAGAATAGTGTGTCAGCAAAGCGTCTTGTTTTGGCACTTTAATTATGCAGTTTAATTCATAAAATCCAATGTGGATGAACAAGTCAGTAAACGGAATTAAATGTACACTCAAAAAGCTGGTCAATCACCGTTAAGTGCACATCCCAGTTTTCGGATTTACGCAGTGCTGTGCCATTAGAACCGTTATATAAGCACCTAGTTGGCCATTACACCTGAAAGCTCCCTGTAGTTGTTCACGGAATTGAATGAAGGCAGAGTAGCGCGTCATATCTAGAAGTCAAATAGTAGGACATATTATTGTTTTATGATCTTCAACATAATTTATATTAAAAATCTTGCAACAATCGTACAAAACAGGTACCTGCGTGCTACCTAGCACAAGTTCACTAGTGGTGGTCGTGAAGCAAAAGTGCCCAGTGTGTATGTTACCCCATTTGTGCAGTGCTATCGCCAGAGATGTGAGAGGGCGTCATGAAACGACTAATAAAAAGCGAAATTTTAGTCTTTTCTTCTTTTTAAATATATATTATTTGGCTAAAACACAAGACGATTGTACACATCTGCGTAAACTGCAAGGAAGCTGGAAAAAGCGTACGAAATGTTTTCGGTTGATTCCACATTTTACATTTGGAGCTTGGCCATCCATAAATCCGGGAATCTTCGCTCCACCACTTTCATTCGTTTGACTACTCAGACTATCAAAAAGCCTTATCAGTTAAGCTATATCACCAAACTCTCCATCAAGTTTAATATTTGAGCTTTGATATGTTGCCGTAACCAACCTTCGAACATGGCTGAATCAGAAAATGCTTAAAATTAGTCAGTTTTAATCGAGGGTTTTTTGCACCAGCAAGGATGCTTTTTCCGGTTGATACTTTTGGATGTTTGGAAAAATTTGGGAGAATATGGCACTCAAATATAGGCTTTTTAGCGAACGAGGCGGTAAATATTGCTGGAATCTCGTTCGTGTCCAAATGTATACACAAATCGATTGCTTCTGGATTCAAATAATCTGATTTGCTCAACCAATTCTCACATGCCCTAATGATGACGATCCCTGCATTTGAGGGGGTTAATTCAGAACATACCTTGCGTTCTATAAATATGAAAGTGTACTACATTCAAGGCGATACGATAAAAAAACAGAACATTGTTGTATAATTGTGGTTTTCTGAAGCACGAAAAAATGTTATCCGCACCCAAGGCAAGGCAAGAATAAAAACAAGCAATCAAGTTAAAAACAATGCAAACACAATAGATAGAAATGGTAATGGAATACATATCAATTTATTTATCCCATATGCAGGAAGTTTTATCTCAGCAAAATAACCCAGCTGAATTGGGAGAACAAATGTCAATTCGTTAAGCCCAATTTTAGAAATATTTATATTTTTCGCCACACATCCTTTCCAAGTGAGATGATGTTTGGTGTTACTCAGGCTAACTTGTTCAAGTGTTGTGAGCCTAGGTGCCCAACAAGATTTTACATTTGCTAGTTCAGAAATCCGCACAACCTTCGCCTGCTGGTTGACTCTGCCGGTAGGTTTAATATAATTTAGTGAGTTCGTACATTATTTTCAGTTACCGAGTACTGAAACTAGCTAGTATCACTAGCTGCAAAGTGGATTTAAGTTTTTATACGTGGATAGAAACGCCTCACGTTTTATGGTTGTCTAGGACGTATAAATAGGAAGTCTGTCTTAGTCAAGAAAGCAAGATTCTGGGTCCGTTGAATTTTTACAAGAAATGTATGCACAGGGAGATAACATATCAGTTTGTTGTCCGATGGTTCATCGTGACTGCTGTGAAGAGGTGACCAGTGTTTCATTCGTTTGAGAAGATAATTCAGTCTAATGTTTTACTCATATCAGTCGGGGAATAACTGCGATCGTTTTTTATCAAACACGCACCTGTTAAAAACAGTGCCCACAGATAGAATGCCAAATATCCCCAATTCTTAAATGCGCAATTCAAACTCAAACAAATGATTGTAAAATAACCTTGTGCGTTAAATAACCGTAAATAATAAGTTCTGTTCGGCATTTACGGGAGGTCCGAAATCATATGTGAACCTATAACTAAAATAAGAGAGCAGTGTAAGTGGTGCAAGGTTCGCGGAGATTAGCGAGCGTTTTCATAGTCAGCTGAGAGATTCGCAGACTAACCTAACCATTTGCGATCGGTCACTGTCTTGGTTGCAAGAAATAATACATGAAGTCCAATTTTCTTGAAGTTGTAACCTTTTGTTACTAAGATATGCTGGAACACATTAATCTACATCCGAGTAATGGTCTCCGGTTCATCGATATCTAAAAATTTTCAGGTGTCAAGTGCATATTGATTCCTCTTTCCTCAAGCTAAGACCTTTCGATGAATCGTGAACACATTTCTTCAATATGCCCTCCCGTTACAGCGTTCTACTGGCTTATTTCAACGACGACCCCTTAGACACTGAATTCAATTGTACTGAGCATTGGCTAGAATGAAAGCATTATGACATGATATCACCCAATGCGATGAGCATGAAAGTTGGGCTGGCAGATGGTTCGAATGGAGTCATTTTTTGGTAACCATCATAACCGCCCGCACCTTAAACACCACGCCAGAGACTAGGAGACAATCAAATTCCTAAAAGGGAATCAAAGTTATGCTCTGGTTTGGTTGCAAAACGCCGATCAACCGAACACAGCTTATACACAAAACGCCTGTTAGTGAGAGATGTTTGCCTTTACCCAAAATATCTCGGCTGGTAGGTAAGCTCAATGTGGTAGTAAATATTTCCGCGAACTAATTTGATCAAAATAAAAAAACAATCAGTCGGAAGTGCCGTAATATACACCGTTTAAAGCGTCCAAGAAACAGGCTAAGATACATATGATCTTTATTCAGCGTGCATCGATGAGTGAATAGTTCTTCGTGATCAGGGTCATCAGTGCACGTCATGGTGGAAATGGTGAACAAGTCTGCAAACACGAGATTTTTCATCGCCGTATACGTTTCACGCCCTTGAAGTGACCAATGTAAACCCAATGATTGATAACACAATTTTTCAAGTGTCATTCGAAGAGGTAAAACAAAGTACAAAAAACACATCGACCACTGATGCGCTATTAGCAAACAGAATCGTGCAAAACCCACGAACTCCATGGTTGCTTTTTGTAAATCGGACTTTATAATCTCAGCAATTCACGACGTGCGGGTCAATTTAGTTTCTAGGTGACCATTTCAGGCAAGGCACCGAATTTTAAGAACTGGTCAAAGAACGCAGAAGCATGATAGCCCATACTTTACACTTTTGGGTTTTTATATATGATTTTGGTACACTATGAATGCATAGTGCGCACGCAATCAAGTGTTGCGGTTAGAAAGAAACCGGCAATTGATTGAATTAAAAAAATGTCAAGAATGGATAAGAAAACGCAGTATGGTTACCCTTCTTGTGAACATTAGCAAAGTATTTTCAAATAAATTTAGTGTTTGAAGTTTTGAGATATCCCAAAAGTGCTGTGTAAACCAGAAAATTTGTTGTGAACACTGCTTTGTTGCAATTTATTTGAAATATTACTTCGTTTTGCTGCTGTGAACCTGAAGAAGTATACAAGCAGTTTGAGCCCACTTCCCGCGCGCTCATCTTTTCTTTTTAAACCTGACGCCGTTGCTGTGGGACTCAAGAGAGTGTATAAAACATCAGGGCGCAATTATTGCTACACTAAGATGCGTCACGTTCAACAGTCCCAAAGTGAAAAAAAGATTTTTGATAACCACTAATTTGCACTTTACCAGACAGGCTTTGCATTTGCAGGCACTACACACCTTTGCAAATTGATCGGCCTTCATAATCTACATGGTGAACCATATGCGTTAAACCAAATGGGTGAGTTGCTAAATAGACGCATGAATAGTGGATTTCAATCCCACATTTATTGTCAAATTAAGGCTCTGTAATTTGTGGTTTGCTACGGCATATGACTCGCGATTCTCCTAAATGATTCAGATCTAACTTAAGCAATGGTTTACTTAATTTGGTCTATTCGCGCCTACATCATTAATAGCCACAGAACGTTATATGGGTTGCGCCATCTGCAAGTGACATAATAATAATAATACTAATAATAATAATACGGATATTGACAATAGAAGTTCCATGACACAAAGCGGTTACTGATTGCGCACAAAAGGGCATATATGGTCCCACCCCACCGATTTAAATGAAACCAAAAGGCTCGTCAGAAGGATCTGAGCGTTCCTGCAAACTACGGGGTCCTCTGTCTGACTCCATAATATTGCATGTATAATTCAGGGAGCGAGGTATTTCAAATAGTTACATAATGGCAGGAGGTTTCGGACCTGAACAGGTTGATCGGTAGAAACCGACTTCATTCATCGAATACTTATATGTTTCATCAATGTTTCTAACGTTTGCATTGAAACAAGCGACCGGAGTTTTCACATTGGTCCTGACTTCACCGGACTGAAGTGGGTTGATTGCGAAAGATTTTTTTATATTTTTATGTAAAATTCAGCAGCAAATTAGGATGCCTGAGACGACCATGACGAGAGTTTCGCGAGGTTTCAGGTCAGTCACCCACCGAAACCAAACTGGCATGCAAATGAGTGTATTTTCGAGATCTGACACTTTGGGGTTCAACTAGAACATACGGTTGACGGAAACTCGGGGACTGTGGCCATCTGATGAGCACCACGAAGGACCACGCCGGTCGTGGGCTGTTTCAGCAACCCCATGAGTAGTGTATGGAGTATATATTTCATCGAAGTCGGAAGACGTTCATATTTTTACCAGATTTGGGTCACTGCACACTCCAAACTTGAGTTGTGTAGTTGGTAACCGACCGAACGTATGTGACCAAAACGAGTAAAGAGTTGTCACGTTGGGCATACGTTGGATTAGAGCGCCCAAATTTCCCTACTCAAATTACGAAGAGTCGTGAAGTGGTGAGTTAGACCAATTAAATCCGACCTGATTTTGGTGCGCGTTACCTGATACTGCCACGGCAGAAGACACTCAAATGATTTTGCCATTTGTCTCGACGGTGAGACGGATGGCCGGGTATGCAACCAACCATTTTGTGGTCGTAAAAGTTGTTCCCAAATACACATGCATAGAAAATGATCTACCTAGCAATATAGATGTTAGTTTCATGCCGCACCATGTAAGTCCTGTGGTGGTTTGACATTAGCCCAACGGTTCTCTGACCGTTTAAACGTTTTATCCCGAGCAGCGTTGAGAACATACAATTCCGTGGACTTAATGCGCACGCTTTTGCGTGTCTTCATTTTTAGCTGAATTAGATTACCAACCACTAATTATTTAAACCAGTAATTTGATACAGATGTTGCACATTTTGTTCTTCAAATTGATTACGCGTGTGTTTTAGCCGCAATCGTCACCGCATATACGTCAATCCGCGCCTTGTTATGGATAACACTCTTGTGGTAATGGTTCAGTACTTATTACATAATCAGGAGAACTTCAGTAAATAAGTTCCAGAAACGTCAGTCAGGACCTTCGGTGTCTCGGCGAAACAGTGCATTCGTGAACAACGCTAAATCATATGAATGTGCTGCTATAGGTCTTGTCAACTTTTTGTTCAATGACGTAATTATACTCATGTGCTTTCTGTCAAACTCTGATGTTTAATTCACCATGACAACACTCGTAGTTTCACCTGCAACACATGTTTGATTTACAAGGTGATTCAGTGACTTCGTGAAAGCGACCCATTTTTCACCCATATATTCGGGGTTCTAGGATTACATAGACCAGAGGGAGCAGAAATTATTGTTAGGCATCCTAAAAATTAAGACCGCGTATCCAAGAGATCGCTTTGACGATCAGTCGCACATGAGATGGGCTACGAAAGGCAAACTAATGACAATAAAACATCATGTTCTCTGCGCTTCTGTGGTTAGTTAAACACTACTAGTCATGCAAATGTTTGTGGTTCCAAGTGATGTAAAAAAGATAAGCTTTTCGTAGCACTTTGGGAAGGCAATTTTTGTATATTTGGAAATTCTAGGGAATCCTAAATTTACTTCTTTCATAGGTCAACGCTCAGTGATTTTTATCGCTTGAATTAACTTTGCTATATCAACGGCTGCGCCGGCGACGCCGCTCAGAATTTTGCACTGGAGGGACAAGACTTCCCCAAAAGTTCTCACCAGCAACTGCAATAGAACCCTTCAGCTCCGATATCTCGGCTCTCATGGACACCACATGAAATCTCACGTGCGCTTCACTATCCAGGGTTTTCTTTGGTATGTTAATTTCTTAACCTCTCGCCGATAAGCATTAGCAAAATTATTATACTTAAAGCAATAAAATAAAATGTTAGTCTGTCTTTGATCGCAAAACCTTTCAGACATGATGAATCGCCATTCATTTTCATTGAAGAGGTTTGGGCGCTAAATTAAAATGCTCTGGCCTAATATGTGACCCAATGTCGTTGCTCCACTAATATATTTTTGAAAACTGGCTATTCGTGTACGCCGACGTTCGAGGAGCTCAAAGCAGCATTCAGAAATGAGCCTTGCATTGAGCCTTGCCACCAGGTCATTCGGTGCTGAATCGCTTCCGGTTGAATTTCCTATGTCTCGTAATCTTACGGCACCCGCAAAATTGGTTTCCATCGGTTTCACTAACTTCAAGTATGTTTAAGCGGGGTTTCAGGTCAGTCACCCACCGAAACCAAACTGGCATGCAAATGAGTGTATTTTCGAGATCTGACACTTTGGGGTTCAACTAGAACATACGGTTGACGGAAACTCGGGGACTGTGGCCATGTGATGAGCACCACGCAAAATCGGTTTCCATCGGTTTCACCAACTTCAATTGTATGCGTTCGGAGAATATTCGGAGGTAGTGCCCCGCGTTTCTCGTAGCATACTTAAATAGGCGTGTGCTCTGCTCACCCGAGCTAACAAATAGGCCCGCTGTTAGCACGGATAAACGCAGACGGATAAAATGTATACCCAAAATTTTCTTTAATAATTTCTCTCAAAATTCTGACAGGCAGCTTTTTAGCACAAATCTCCGGAGGCAAGTTACCTGTGTGGCGC
Source organism: Clonorchis sinensis (assembly GCA_003604175.2). Classification (NCBI taxonomy): domain Eukaryota; kingdom Metazoa; phylum Platyhelminthes; class Trematoda; order Opisthorchiida; family Opisthorchiidae; genus Clonorchis; species Clonorchis sinensis. The sequence continues at coordinate 5,375,041 of CM030371.1, forward strand.
AATTTCCTCACTTGCAAGACAGCGGCCCATTTGTTGGTTAAGTATTTCCCCCTGACTATATTGTCTTTACTTTTCCGTTTGAATGCCAGGATGGTCTGCTTCAAACGCTCATTCCTGAAACTGTTTCCTTTTCTTCTCTATAGGGAGATCCGAAACCCCAAGTATGACTCTTAATCCAATATTACTCAGCTGCTCTCACTAGCCAGCATTGTTTCACAGATTTTTATGTCTTGGCTGCACTGGTGTCCCTACACAATGAACGTTTCTCCGTGCTCAACATTTTGTCGCAACTTAGGAGCCGAATGCTCCACACAGGTTGATAGCCAATCACTGAGCTCTGCATTGTTGCACACGTTATGTAAACGACACCCAGAAAATCCTAGTTGGCCATCCGAGTCAGTGACATCCTACGAAGTGTTCAGAAGAAGCCTGTTTAGCAGTTTTTTTGCTCCTCGGTGTTTTTTGAAAGAAGGCTGCTGTACATCTAGTGTTCTCTAAGTTGCCTCTTTCGGAATATTTTCAATTCTGTCCACAAATCCAACTGCTTTCGTCCTAAGCTGAATTCTTTCGGAAGAATTGTACGATCGCGGTATACATATCAATTATAGTCTTAATTTAAATCAGGCAGAAAAATGCACAATATGACAACCAAAACACAAGAAGGACACAGAATTGCTTGGCAATCCAGTATTTAGAAATTTTGTTTGCAAGTTTATATATACATATAGACACTCATTTTAAACCAATTTGGATGATGGTGATCAGTAACCGTATACATTCACTATCAACTACTTTCCGTTAGGAGGAGTTGTTTGACAAAATTATTTTTTTACAGACGCAAACAATTTTAACAATCAATGGCCATAGTGTTGAAAGTCTTTCATGACCTCGCAGTATTACTATTTTTTTATTTCCACTGACGCAGTCAATGAGATTGGAGAATAAAGTTATTCTCTCCGCTTTGTGATAACAAATCAGTGTCTTCACGTGTTATGCTCTCATTCAGCTACATCGAGCAAAATGTCCGTATGAAACGCCGCCAGTCAATTAGACCAATCAGTCGTAGAACACATTTCTACGAAACTATTCCAAGCGTTGTAATCAGTATCTGATACAAGATAAAAATCCGGGAAACTGGGGGCGATAAATTACCGACAGCTGCAACAACAACTTAGCTGCTAAACGCAGACATTGTCTTATTTTTGGCCATTCTTGTATACAACTTACATACAATTGGGCAATCCTTGGAGATTATATTTTCGTGAATCTCATCCGCCTATATGTCCTGGTAATAAAAATGGGTGAGCAGTATTCTATAGCACATTGTAAATTGGTAACAGGTTTACCAATTTCATGAAGCGCTTGTTGTTAACCTATCAAATCTTTGTGATATTGGAAGTCATTTGGCTGAATTTGATACTGGTGGAGTGCAGCTTGATATGCTGTACCTACCTGCCTCGCCCACACCATCATGCGCATTATATCAGCTTACCGGAAAAAATGCAGATTCTTATCGAATTAACAACAAACATAAAGTAGCACAAAGAATTGCGAAGAAGCAGAGCAGTTTGTTGGGATCATCTAACGCTTAAGCTAAGCTGTGAGCGTTCCAAAAGTAAAACTTAACCTACCTTACCTCGAAATTACAGTGAAACACAGGCTACGTCTGTCAAAAAGTCATATCAGAATAAAATCAAGCTAGGTATGAAATAATACCCATCATAAATTCGTAATTCATTCCGGTGAGATGGTATGTCATATTATACCGCCCATGCTTGTATCTGTATACAAAACTCAAACGTCTGTATAATTCTGTGCCACCACTGCGAAAAATGCATTATTTGTGACCGTCAGATAATTGTCAAAGATAACCAAAATCGTAAACTACATCCCACTTTCCCGAGGTTATCAATTACTGCATGTCGTTCCGCTATAACAAGAGGAAAATCTATCATAAATTCGAGAGACGATTGCGGTTGGGTCAGCAACTGTACACTAAAAAACCTATTTGTCACATAAACCCTACATAAATTTTTCCAGTTGCTTCCGATATTGTATATACCTCCACATTGGAGTCGAAAATTTAAACAATTTTATTTGAAAACAAAGAGGGGAAATCAGTCTGCTTACCCTGGATGGTGAGGTCACGTTATAACGAAAATAACATCTTCCAAATATGACACATCTTAAGAACAACTTAGTAACGTTTGAGGTAGGTTTTCTGACGCCGAAAAATAATCGGTCCTCCAAAATTCTCGAACTTAGCAAAGGGGGCCAAATCAAATCCTCTCAAGTCCAAGAAAGTGATAAAAATGCAATAAATAAATTGGAAAAATGAGTGAAGGCAAAATTGGAAGAATATTGTGGTTTTCTCTGGACCACGCACGCAACAAAATACATCTCATATTTCCTGATTCGACTGCATTACACCTGAACAACTTAACGGCCGCCTGTTACATCTAAATTGATTGCTATTGTGCATCTCCAACATAAGTAAAGGTCGGACATCTTTCATGCTGTATCAGTGGAGATATTTGTCTCGGAATAGAGTCCGCGAAAACAAAATATTTGGCACCCTACTGGTTTGGAACGTAAGTAATGACCAACAGGTAATCGGGCTTTTCCCGAACATTTTAAACAGTTTTAAGCGTGCCTCAGAAAATCTAATATTGGCAGCACGTCTAGTGTCACTAGAAGAGATTTCATGAAGATCTGACTGAATATGAAACATGGATGCTGTGATGAAAACATTGCCTTCAGGTTTCCGTGAATCTTCACCTAAAATGTATTGAACCAACCGTCCAGAAGCTAGTAGAAATCAACCTATGCATGGACTAATTAAACCGCTGCGTTGCGCCAACATCCAAACATTGATCGCCGGTGGCTGCATGCTTAAGGTGCGACCATTTGCCCATGCTCTGGGTTTCGAACTATCAAATTCGTCCATTCCCCTGTTAGTTTAAACTTCAACTCTAATCACGTACTATTTATTACTTCACTGTTGCTGTCAAACCAGGAAGAGAGGGATTGTTAAACCGCTTTTCATAATACCGATGACCAGATAACTTTTGGAAATTGCATTCCTCGTGTTTTACATACGAACATGAAAATAAGGGAGATTGAAACATGCTCTCAATTTTGTGATTTGTCAAAACACATGCCTAGCAAAGCTGGAATTGTTTGAATTTTTGGAAGCGCTCTCACGTTGTCCCAAATAATCACGAAGGTTTGAAAAGTTCACTTTTTGTGAACGCATGATCCGTTGCATTGAGGAGGTATCATTGAACAAGTTGCCCTACCGTGTTGAACCAAACGTCCGTATCAGGTATCAAGCAAGAAGGAAGACCGGCTGAAATTCGAGAGCTACGTTTATTTGATTCGTGTAAAATCGTCATGTATAAACGCAGAGCCTTGCTATCTGGCATTTGGTTAGTTATTTTAACTATTCATCCATTGACAAAGTTCGTCGTGCAACCTCCGATCAGCAACTTAATTCCCCGAATCGGAATTAACCATTTGTTGGCTAATTCTCGAAAGACCAGCTACGTTTGGTTATTGAAAGATAAAACTCCTAAAATTAATGGCTACTTACATGTTTGTCCGCGGTTCGGTGGACGAATTCGGACCACGCGTTCACAGAGCATGTGCCCGGAAAGATACATTTTGTGCCATGAATTTGAAACATGTATCTGCGTGGTACATTCGAACGTATGTATATAATGTTTATAATTTTCACTTCTTTCTATCTGTGTAGCAGAATTTTACCCTCATACTTCTCGCTATAATTAACCTACTTTTGCTTCTCGCTATTCACCGAATATTCTGAGGAATATGACATTCGCGGCTACTGAAGCATCAACTCAGATGCAGATGCTGTATTTTACGTAGAACAGATACAATCATGCAGTATACAACAGTCGAAGGTGTTAGGCGGAATTCCACACAGATCCCGCTTTACCGCCCACAGTCGGGTGTCGCTTTGGCCGAAAAGCCTATCCCACACAAGATTGGCCAGGAATTCGGGACGCTTGCCGGTCCGGCATCAAGCCCAGATCTGATTGGTCGAAAATCTGGACCCAACAGCCAATCATGACCCAGTATTGGCCGATTGCCGGTTGCCAATGGTGCATCCAGAACGCGTCAGAATTTCCAGAAAGTTATTACCGTTTACGCTATATATATGAAGCGCTGTACAAATGCTCTTGACTTCGTTTGGGGCGTTAATATATCTTGTACACCTTTGGTGGTTGTTTTGGCACGCACGCTAGCTTGGGAGGCTCAGACCAAGAACTAAGCTGAAAAAGTACCGTTAATACAGAAAATATTGCAATATCATGTGGATGTAGTATGCAAGTTTGAAGGTCCAAATGTCATCCTCGTCATCAACAGCATAGCAATAGTATTTATTACTAGTGCTTTACTGCCACACAACCACAACTTATTTTAAAAACATTATTTTGATTGAAGAAAGATGATAGTGGTCGGGCGAAGAGTGAAAGTTACCTCACTGCCATCATTCCGGGGTGCCTACACCTCCAGACACTCTTTCTGACAAAAAGACCCCCACTGATTAGAGGTCATATCGTGCGGTCTCTATTCTGTAAGTCGAGGAGAACCGTCGGCGCCAGAACTTTCCGTAATATATTTCTTACATGCCTGCTAAGTCAGGGATTCGCTTCCTTTGTGTCTCTGGAACACAAACTTGAAAACAGTTTTGCACCCCAACAAATTTCGGGAACAAAACGAGATGATGTTTATTTCATTGCAGTTGTGTTTGCCAAGCGGAGGCGTTGGCGATACGAAAACGCTCGATTTGGCCACTAGTTGAGTTTCGTCACAGTTGGCACTCTGGTGGACTGTTAGACTGACAGACAAATCAACTTGAAGGTTTGACAATTGAAATTCCAAAATTTCTTGTTACTATCCGACCTCTACACTGTGATTAATTTGATCACACAAATGGTTTTCATGTTGTTATGTTTTTAACTAGATTAGCCAACAAACAGGTGATCAAGTGGAGTCTGCTGAATTCACGGTGTTCAGCGATACGATCAGTGTACCTGTTGCACCAGAATTTTATCCGCCATTACGCGTTAGTCATCCCCTCATAATCACCTCTTTAGAAATGTTATCGTTGCAACCGAGGAAACGTGAAACCGCCACCGATTGGGTTGTAACAAGCGGGTGTGCAATAAAACCGGCACAGTGAACTTTGGTGGTGACAATTACGGTATACTATATTCGTTATTGTTAGATGTGACGGTCAGCCGGGTACTTGCCTGACTAGCATATGTCGTTGCTGACGCGACTGAATGCGTACGTCCGAGTTTGTGCGTACTTATATATAAATAGTGAGGTAATGCCTTTGCTGAATTCGCTTGTTAGGTGGTGGACATAATTTGTCAACAGGTGGACTTGTGTAGGCTGGTTTTCTCTTTGTGGGGTACTTTTGGCTAAAGCGGCTAGAAATGTGTCAAACAAGTACTGTAAAATAGCTTGCTTATCGCCACAATAATCGCGTGTCCTGGGGTTGACAAGAAGCGCAGTCTGTCTCATATACCTGATAATCTCTCCTGCTCATCGTTACCACTGGTGTAGATTCCACCTGAAGGAAATGACTTATACACACACAAAGCAGGACTCCACCTTCCAGTTCGCTGAAAAGGATTATGACCGTGAAAACCACCCGCGCTTCTATGGAACACAGCACTGAATGAAACATCCCACGAGTTGACTGTTTCGAAGCGCTTGGGCTAATGACGATGCATGAAGCAATAAAATGACGACGCTAAGCTCCATTATTATATACCTACAATGTAGTGTACTCGGTTGGCAGCTTGGATGGGAGTGCTCAACCTTAATCATGAACAGAATACCTAATTATCTATAACTTGAGCAAAACTAGCTTCCTATTTCCAGCATTATAATAAGCTAAAAGAGCTTTTGATAGACTGCAGAAATGTGGGGATCCTAATGCGTCGGTGATTTATCGAGCGCCCAAATTACCGGATCCAAAGACGGAAGAAAAGTGTTGAATTTAGCACATCCATTCACATCACAATTTGCACTGCATATGTGTTGTGTTGTCGTTTCAGAACCGACAGGCTCCGATCTCAAAATAATTTTATCCTAATTCTAATGTAATATATCTGCCATGATAGCTGACATATCGTCCCTCACGCAGGAAAGTATACCTTCAAGAATGAGGAAAGTTACTATAAGTTGAGGGATACTATCACAATTTGTTTTGCGTGAGTTGCACAAAACCCCTGTTTGAGGGACTGGAAACCTTGATGGAGCTGTGGAAATGAGCACGTGGAATGTTCCGACAATTTTAGTAAACGTACAGTAATTCAATGTAACTGTTGCAAAGAACTAAGTCTCAGCGAGGTATGAAAAATAAAATGATATAATACGCCCGAAGTCCGCTTCTGAAGGGAGTATTTGGTCCATCCGACTTTTATGGACTGTGACGCAAGCAACTGTTTTGTTTTTCTTAAGACTTAGCTTATCCGCAATATGCCATACCGTAAGTAAGTAAGCAACTAAGCTATTCCTGGCATGATCAAAATTACTATACATTATTTACAGTCGTCAGCAATTTTCGTTTTGGAGCCATGCTGTGTTAAACATTGCAGGTCTGCAAATCATTAAGTGCTTAAGTGTTGCCCAACATACAATTTTCCGCAGGGCGGACAACTCTTAGTACACACGTTAATGCAATCAAATTTATCATTGCACAGTTTCGATCATGAATCTTCTATAAGCTGCCGAACACAAGAACGACAAGCGCGCGTTACGTAAACTTGCATGAGCTCATTGCTTATTTGACACTATCACTCCACAAAAATGAGATTGCAGGCATTTTGCCGTAGTATAGTTTTGCATTTGGTGTAGTTGTACAACCAATGAGTGCTTTAAAGTAGGCGTATCCTCAGGAACGTATATAAATTTTATTAACTTCTTAGCGTTGAAAAATCAAAAACGAAAAACCTGAAGCTTCAACATCAGAAATGTTAGAGTTACCATTATAATTATCTGAATTGAAGATGCACTACACTCAAAATTCGCCAAATTTGCCAAAGCTGGAGTAGTATTTCAATTAGGAATAAAACTATGTTTGATGCCACTTTGAACGTGCAGGCTGTTTTTTTTTTAATAAATGAATATTGCACCTTCGGTTAACAGTCACCAAATATATTTGCAGCACAGATGATAAGTGGATTACAATGACTTCTGAGAGGCAGCTCGGTTCGATCTAGGACGCCCAGCACCTTCACAACTTTCAACCATCTTCCATGGCAATCCTAAATAACGACGTTGTTTATAACTTGACTTAAAAACCGATTTAGTCCCAGTTTGTCGTAATCTGTTCGTTTTTAACCCATTGAGCCCGTCTCCTGAAGCAAATTTTGTGCGAACCAGAAATGCTTCATTCCAAGTGACGCCAAGCGTGCCAGAGACTGGCACCCACATATATTATATATATATATATAGCAACCAACAAAAATAATGAGAATAGCACTACACCTTGCAAACTGTGATGTACAATCCGTTTTCATTTGCTCTACGGGACACGTGGATTTGATTTGATTTTCTGCTATCTCGCCAGAACGTTTCTTTCGGTGTTTGTAGGATATTTATATTCAACGTTGGGATGCTTAAGCCGGTTGCCTAATTGTTCTGAAAGCCGTGTGTGATGTTCCAAGTACTGATTTAACAGCTGAGACTACTGATGGGGCAGGTGAGTAGTATGCCCTTTTCGTAACTCCGCCTCGCGTGTAGTGAAAGACGAGGTTTACTACGGAACGTATGGAACTGCTTTGCAGCAATCGTTTGTAGTCGCGGGTTGTCAGTGAATACACATAAAGGTTTAAGAGGACGCTTTGGGATGTCCAGGTTTTAAAATCAGGTGAATATGAGATGTATACTTGCCTGCCAGTAGTGTGTAAGCGTTTAGTTGGTGTTTGCTAATGAACTAGATCGTAGAGTGCGGCTTTCCTCCTCACACTGTGAGGTCTAGCGACCTACTGTGAAACAAAAAATAGGATTGTAGGCCATCGAACAAACATCTCGGTTTAGGGGTCGTCTTTGTGAATGTTTGACAAAAACTAACAACACATCTGTCCTCCTTTAGAGGTCACTTGAATGAGCCGAATCAGAGCGCTCTCTCCTCAGCGGGTAACAACTTTATAGAAAGTCTCGTTTTCCACCTGGTATTCTCCTGTATATTATCTTTAACGATATGTACGTAAATTCACCTAAATTATTATGCAAGCGTCAAACAAAAGTGGGACTGGCGACTTTGGCGCACATCGTAGCCGCTTGGAAAACAGACAGTAGCTCACACCACAAACTGCAGCAAGAACTTTTTCACACTGAACTGTCTGTCAAAATTTTATCTTGATAATACGGTGTCGGTAAATGGATAAAGCTGCGCGAATACTACGAATGCTTGGGTGCATGCCTTCTGCTACAGACGCTACTAATAGGTTTATGTATCAAAAGCATATGTGTCGTCACGCATGTTGCTAGATTCGCGGTTACTTTGCTCTAAAATAACACCTCAAGTCACTTCAAATAATAACTCAGCAGCAAGAAACCTGTGCACAAAAAACTTTCACGTGGTGTGTTGCTACGATTAGCGAATTCAAATCCAAGGACATTTTAATGGTCCTTTCCGCATTCCGATCTAAATATTCAAAGCAAATTTATTCACTTGACTCTTCATACGGGTCACAATCCAAAATGATATCAAACAATTGCGATTTTGTGGCATGCATGATTAGTCGACAGGCATTCTGATGAGCAAGAAACAAAAGCTCGTAGCTCATAACAACTTCGCAGCATGAGTAGATGCACTGGACCCCGATGGATGACTAGAGACATTTATCGTATGAATTCGCATAGGACTTTCCGCGTATCCTTCACTTGTAATTGAGTTGTATGCTTGTGATCATGGTTTTGGAGAATAATCTATATTACGTAACGTGTTGCGTAATACACTGATTAGTGCAAGGCGTCACAGGCAATAGTCTCAAAAAGTTTATTACAAGATTGATTTATTCTTCGCGCCATATGATGTCTTGGGTTCTACTGCGAGATTACGTGTCCATATACTGCTTTCACAATTTGGTCGAGACAGTTCTTGCATTTTGTGCGAGTTATTTTATCAGCCAAGTTGTTCTTGTCATGTTTTTGGTCTCATAATCTCATCTGTTTGCCAGGATCCCATCCTTCCTTGATCAGTCTGATTAGATATCTAACAAATATCATCGTTAGCTTTCATTGCAAGTTTCATTTTCTTGGCCATCATGCATATTAAAACGAAACGTGTCCGGAAATTCATTAGGTTGCTGAAGTCTACGCATTAATGCTTTTTTCGTGCTTTAGGGCAGCATGTGTTGACACCATTGAATAGTACAGCTCATATTCCTGTTAAGCTAGCAAAAGGCACATTCTAAAAACAATAATGTTTAAATCAGGTCCCGAAGTCTAGTCTGTGGCAATTTATAGGCTTGTGATTGTATTCTGAGAATTGTCATGTGATACATAATCGACAAAACTGTGAAGCTTGTATTCCGTGACAATGTGAATTATTAACTGCACTTTGATTTGCCCTAAAAATAGCGCGTTACGTAAACTCAGGAACCCAGAGGCTGGTCAGAACCGATGATCAGTCAAAAGCAGAACACCGCTTCACTGGCTAAGCTTACCAAGAAGTTGATCGTGAAAGAAAGTGCTAGTCATTCGGATTGCCGAAAAGTTTAAGCGCGTATCCTTTAGGGAGTATGACCTTGCGTAAAGATTTAACACAAATGAGTTGAAGTCTGAATTTTTTTAGTAACTTCGTGGATTGTAGACAACTTCCACCCACTGAGTTTTGGTTGTTTGCGAACATTTTGTGTGAATGAACAGGTGGTTAATAAATGTCTGATAATACATCTGGGCAACAAATTGGTAATGACAATTACTTCGCTCATTAAGCGTATAAAACATGTGTCGCACGTGTTGACACCCAACTTAGTGACATTTGGATACGCTGCAATATGTCTGCTGCGCATGACTGAAAAAATTCCGGACCGGTGATTTCAAGTGTTAACTGCAAGTTTGTTTCACTTCAACAATGGTAGCAATAATTCGAGCGGTGAAATTCCGCATATCAATAACTAGTCTCCCCACTGAAGCCTATTCTTGTTCGCTTTTGTCTTATGAGCGCATACGAATTTGCACTTTCACTTTAGTAGGCGTCTACCAAACACCGACCATCACGAAACACCAACCAATCGCTAGGGACCACTGCGCTCCTCAAAGACTACAAACAAAAGGCAAGACAGCATCCACTAAAATGTACACCAACCCGGATTTAGGCTCTTCACCTTAACCAACTTGCTAGTAAGTTTTCCGTTGAAAGGTCTAAGTCTGTGAGGCACACCAAGCATGCCTTGCATGCATCACGGTACGCAGTGCTTGTATGCATTTGCATTGCGCAATGATTGTGATACTAGTAGCACAGTTACTTCATATTGTTTTCCGAACGCTGTGATAGTTTTCATTCGCCATACGCGTGATTGTACACTGCTTGAACAGGCGGATTTTAAATTATTGGACTGTTGTCCAGCACATTTGACAATGATTACTTTTTTTATATTGAGGAATTAAACTTGCACTGAAGGAAATCATTCAACCACTACACGCCATAGGTAAAACGAATGCGGCTTCATAATTTTTCCTTCACATGTTCACAGCGGCTATATCACAAGTTCGGTTGTTGAGTAGTAACAAATGAAGTTCGTCTTCCTTGTGGCTAAATACCGCATCTCTCTAATGAAAGCAGTTTTAATCTTGTAAGTCGTGACATTCGGTTGTGTACCATTCTTGTAATAATTCGTTTTTGTTATATTTTGCTCTAGCTTTCCTGAGCTCTCCTCTCCAAAAACGTAATAAAGGCTTGCTAAATGCGAAGTGGGACCCAGTTGTCTGTACCACATTGTAGTTTAGGAAGCGGGGTCAATGAATAGAGAAGAAAAATGAGCTAAGATGAGGTTTAGGCGCCAAGTACGGATTCATTTCCAACTCATGTAATTTAGAAATATCCGGCTCTGCAGGTAATGTGAGGACAGTTGGGTCTTTTGTGAGCATTTCGTCCTGTAGGTGAAGTTAACCTATGTTGAAAGCCGAGAAGCACTGTACAGCTGTTGCATTCCCATCGGGAATAATCAGCAGTGCGCAACTCACAAAATTCTGGAAAGTCTGAAACCCGCGATCTCCTGGCCAGTAGCTTGAACATTTAACCTTTCACTACGAGCGGCTGATTGGCGGTGTGATTAGCTCGCAGTTAAACAGGATGTGCTGTTGCTCACCCTTCTATCCCGTGATCGAAGAATAGCATAGTGTGGCTTTAATTACAGGACGAAATCACAAAAAATATGTTGTTTGTTGACTGAACTAGTCGCACCTGACTTCCTGGTTTCAAACAGTCAGATGTCCTTCTTTTTATCAAGATCGAAGTGCCTTATTGTATTGCGACTAATTGGGCGGTGCTGCCAATTGTACTCATTCTGCACAAAAGACGCTGTTCCAGAATCAACATTCACCAGTGGCGCTTAGCCTCCTGACACATGTGGTTTCTCTCGAATTCATATTTCCATGCTCATATACAGAACAGTTAAAGTACAACTTGTCAGCTTAGGTAAACCTTCGATCGTTTGCCGTCATGCTGAGCTGCATTTCACAAGATTAGCGTGCTTAAATTTTCCATTGTTCTCTTCCAATATGTTCTCCCAAAAATTATTTGTTGTGGTTCAATTTAATGCATATTTAATCCTGAATTTTTGAAAACGTTTCAGCTGAGTGCAGAAAGAATTTGGAGAAAAGATAAAATGTTATTTTGATAAACCATGAAATGGATTGTCTGATAAAAGTGGCACACTTCTGGCAAATATTACTGACGTATAAAGGTGACTCTTCGACGAGGCCGAGACGTGGAGAATCTATGCACGTAATGCCAATAAAGCATGTAAATTAGTCTGCTTAGTGAATTTGATATATCCTAAAATGTACTCCATTCACGTGATATCGCCTCCTATTAATCGCAAAATGTCAACGTCCACATAGAAAAATCGTTGAACTTATGGATGCGCCCAGACTGGTTATTGGGTCCCTGGCAGAGTCTTCCTAGAGGCTGGTCATATCGTTTAATCGTGAGCACGTTTGCTTGCTCAGATATGTATCTAGTATGCGTTGGTGAAGTAGGTCTGCGCGCCCCGGCAGTAGCTCCGTCGACGTACATCCACATTCCGTACAAAATACCTCAAACCCCATCGACCATCGCGCGGTGTCACCAGCCTTATTTGCTGCATGCAGCAGGGCGGGTAAGCAAGAGCATGCTGTTGCTGGTGCACTCCTTTTATTTTCCATCGAGTTTTCCCCCTTCTACTTTACCCCAAAGTTTAATTACTTGCTCCGAAGGCCCAGAAACAAGTAGCGCGAGCGATGCTTGCGGAGCATCACATTCAGTCATAGTCACCGTATATCCGACCTCAGTGACAACCGTATAAATTTTGGAGTCTGTTTTTAAATCTCAAAAGGTAATCAAGTTATTTCCTTTTGATGTTTGCACTTCAAAGCATCAGAACAACAGGAATCCCTTGCTTGCACATTGGATCTCTCCCGCATTAATGCACGGCGTCTATCAGAAACAAGGTACAGAAGGAATGCACTGTACCCTCGAACCTTTCCGGGTTCTGTACATCCTGCTGCAGCCTGGGTGCCGGGGTAGATATTTTATTAGACAACCGTTCGGAAACGACGTAGTCAGATGCCTGTTTCTGATCACCTATGTACAAGCGATTCGAAATGTCTGTAAAACACTCCAAAAAGCTAGGCGCGTTGGAATGCCCTCATTGTGCTTGCATTGTGGCATTGAATCTGTAAAAAGCAGTCTGAATGATGCTCAGAGTGCTATTTTATAACGGGCTAAAAGTTTATAGATTGTGTTTGCTGATAACATGAACACCCCGATGGGTAGACGAGGCGCTGCTGGGGTCCATTTTGGTGATGTCCCGGGCGGGATACGAGACGTGCTAGCATTTAAACGGTCCATTACTGATGTGTGCCAAACACGGGCTATTCCTCTGCGATACCATGTTCCGGAACAGCAGGGATGGCTAGTCGGCGTAAAGCCCACAAACAACCCATTCCAGAATCCAAAAAGACCACATCTCCACCAATTACCGGTGGCGAAGATTGATTACTCCCTACAGCCTTTCCTGGAACACCAGCGTGGACATCGACCATGCACTTGTGCGCTGCCGCGTTTTATTGCGTTTGTTGTCCCTACACAAAACCTGCAAACCTCGCTTAGTCATTGAGAATACAGTGGGCGCGGAAGCCAAAATAAACATTCGGGACTAGTTCTTTGGGCACCGGCCAGACGGTAAGGTTTTGGAAGGCCAAAGGCCACCAAAACATATTGCACGGCGCTTCTTAACGCCAGGACTTTTGTTAGTAGCGCAACCTATTTAACCTTAGGAAAACATTGAACCTCTGATAAGACCTTGGCTTTACTGGAAATCCGGTGGCAAATTGCAGCTAGAAGGTACTGCACAGATATTTCATTCTCAGTGTCAGTGTGGCGCATCCTAATAAAGCCAGTAGAGTTTCAGATTTGCAACCTCCCTCCTAGAAAAGGGTGCACTTAATCTTTCGGCCACGGGGGCTGAATAGCTCACACATAGTCCCATGATAAAGCAACTAAACCTTTTAAATATCTCGAAACTACCAACGAACTGTGAGTAGCCCGTGAAAAAAATACACGCGATGGGCAGATTTTTTATCTAAGAAGTTTTCACACAACTAGTCAAACAACACGTGACCACGTGACTTGGTTCCCCTGAATGAATTGTGAGTGGCGCTTTATCCTGCAATCACACTGCTAATCAGCCGCTCGTGTTCGGGCGCCCAAATATTAATCTAATAGATGGGAGGACGCGGATTCGTGAGATAAACTCTGTTTTCAACCATAAATTGGTCTTGCTAATAGGACAAAATCCTTTATTTAAGTTAACAAATCTCCTCACACTGTCGAAATAATACGTGGGTGCTGACTCGATCTGTATGCACCATAGGAATTTTTCCATCTCCTTTAGGAAGGAAGCGCATACACCTAGATTCCAGGCTCTTTAGCACTACACAACACAAGGTCCAGATTTACATTTTTCTTCCTCCTTGTTTTTGCTTTTCTTTCTCAGGTTGTTTAAGAGATCAAGACAGTCCCAAACAGCATCAGACCAAAGAAGCCTACAGAAAGAGAGAAGACTAGCAACTGTCCAGTCAGCTGGTCCACAACCATTTACGCAGCCGTCTCAGCTGTGATGTCGTATAAGGACAATGTTTTAATCCCAAGCTACGGATCTCCAGGTGTTCGCTAGCACTGTTTGACCACTACTGCCTTTATTTTCTTGTTGTCGTCTTCTGGTGGTGCACTTTGCTTTCCCTTCTCATTTACTTTGAAAAGCTGTTGAAGGTGGTCTTTAAGCATCTGGTCATTGCTGAGTTCATGAAACTTTTCTTCGAAACAGTTTTGGAAATCATGTTTTCGTCACTTTGCATGGATGCAAACTGCATCAAATAAGCGAAGAATAAGTTCGTCCACAAAAGTTAAAAGTCAAAAGGTGACCGTTGAATTATTCAACCTAGTTGACTTTAGAGGTGGCCGAGCTCGGCAATCTTAGCCTCTTAGTTCACTATTTTCATCTTGGAGAAAATTATCAGTACTTAATATCGAGTTTCAAATACTAATACGTCTTTCAAAGAAAATCGTATAAAAGCGTGAGAATTTGGTTAGTTCGTGGAAACGGTTCACCGAACCTTCACTCTTCAGTATGTAATTTTAGTAGAATTCAATTTACGCTCTAATTATGTAAAATGAAGAAACCAAACCACTGGATCTGCCCAAACATATTGCCAGGAGTTGGAGGTGTTTACACTTCAAATGTGCCTTCAACGACAGACTAAATTTATTAAAACTAATTGCTGGCTGTTACTTTAGTTTACTCAACATAGTATCTGGATGTGCACTCGGAACGCCTTCCAGAATCTGCGCGACATGGAGGCTACAAGCAGTCTTTTCTTTCAATTTGTTTCGCCGAGGCACAGACGGACAACCTCGTGTGCGTCACTCTGAACTAGTTACGGCAAGTATCATCAGGGCCTCCTTGGCGAAGAACTGCAGTTATTGAAGCTTGTTTGGTGGCTTCTGATAAAATTAACATTAAAACTATAATCTACGAGCTGTGGCTTTGAGGTTTTAGCTTTCAATAAACTGAAAGCGACTTAGCGGCGATGCTTGAAGGGTCAAAGACTCAATGAAGTAAATAAACCACCCACATTGTCGTATAAAAGATACACTTAATTTTACCTGTTCAGTGTAGCTTTGTGGTATGTGTAACCATCATAGGGATTGGTTATTTTAGAATCGATTGAGGGGAATGTTCTGCTAGTGAACCACCATTTGCCAGTGTCAACAATCTGATGCTACGCTCGTCAATAATATTAACTCCGGAGAAAACCACGTGGCTTTTATTAGTTTAATTAAGCTGGCTGGGTAGTGGATTTATCGGCTCTTGAAAGCACGTACTTGTGATCCATATTATTTTTATGCTGAGCCAATCGACACATAGTATGCCTCGTGGGTGTCTGCGTGCCCCTAAATAACGTTGGCCTGCGAATTTTGAAATGCATTTTTTTCTGTTCCAGTTATAATGTATTGTTTTATATGCAAACCCTATCCAAAATATTTCTTCACAGTGGCACAGTGTTTCTGAACCTAGTTAGCTATTCACAAAAGACCCCTTCAAAGTTTCTGACATAAATTTTCTAAACAAAAATTTTGGTGAAACTGTGCCCAGGATACGTTTATGTTTCTCAGATGATCCTGTGCTTATTCCTTCCAAATGACTGTCTGTTGGAGTTCTCTCTTTAACTCGTTAAACAAAACGAATATGCCGACTACTCCACCAGCCTCATTGAAGATTAGTGGTGCTGGCATAAACAGTCAGAATATAGAAGTCAGTTGCGCAAGATCCAGTGTTCCTCAACCCGATTGCGGTTTTCTTAGCGAAGAAAGTATGTTTGAGAAACAGCTGAACCAAGGTCAACTCGGTGGTTGGTGGTTTGGGTATGCTTAGCAGCCTGTGAGGTGTGTAGGAACCTGAGATTTTGCTTCTGACAAATCATATTGCTACAGCAACGAGGCGCTTGTCCCTAGGTAGGTTCCCAAATGATCTGATTAGCTTTCTTAAGCAAATGTTACCAAAACTTCTGGCGAACGGATACGTGATGTGTAAGGCAAGCGGACGCCTTTAGTGTTGGAGCGCTCAGTCGATTTCTCCTGCTG
>CM030371.1:5391939-5600183 GCA_003604175.2 Clonorchis sinensis
GTTTTCTGAAATTGGCACATAATGTTTTCTCCACACGGCGGGCAAAGCATTTTTGTCACTTTCAAAATTTCCCATTCAGTGAACACTGAAGTAAATTGGACTAGCTGAAATTTTGTGCCACGAGCAGCCTCATTAAAATTTATCTTTAACTAAGTTAAAAGTTGCAATTTTCACACTGGCTGCAAGAAGCGCCCGCAAAAGTTCACCATAGATGGTAACGCGAAAATCGCTTGCATGAGGTCGATGTGCCAATGATGATGTTGGCGCATAAACTCCCCACGTTGGCGGTGAGTATGTCTGCCACGCAAATCCATTAGTGTCACAACCAGAATCCACATCATTCTTTCGGTCTCTGGCATGATCTTCCTTCAGCTTTCTTGTAGAGATGGCATTTTGGCGAAGTGTTCTTTCAAGTCGTTTGCCGTTCGGACAATCTAAATACAGTGAATTTCAAACGATCATAATTACCTCCACTGTTCTCCATCTCCTATGTTAAAACACCACCTCACCAACTTGTTCCATTCCCCAACTCTGGTCTAACTTATTGTCTATATCCCCACCCCTACTGCTACCTGCAAACTGATCATTCGCTTCAATTTCATTCCAAAAGATTCACAGCTGCTCTAGGTCGCAGCATTCCGTGCAAGCGGGTCACAAACCTAACCATGCGGTTGTTGAGGTTCGAAATTATTAGGCAAGTGAGAATCTACCTCACTATTCACGCGGTAAGGACAAATAAAGACTAACAATTCACTCGCATAAATTTCCATCTAATTTGTTCAAGCGACATGTGGATTCCTATTTAGCCGATGGCTATACGCAACAAAAATCGCTAAAATATCCTATAAAGAAGTTAAGCCAACATCAACGGTCACAACCACATCACTGATTGTGATGACATCCATAATACGAGGCCACACCCCTTAAAATCTAAAGTCAGAGACTAAACATTAAAGCAAAGCGCCCAGTTCCCATTTTAACTCCCATATAACCTGCAATGAGTTATATGGTGCTGAAGCGAGATTTTTGCCAAGGCTATCTCCTGCGGCCAATAACCACGACCAGAGCTAGTTGGTGTTTCTCCAGATATGCGCCTAACTATCGATTGGACAATACCAGATTGCAGACATTATGGCACTGTGACACTGTTTTGTAAGACACCCGGGTCTTACCTCTTAGTATGCATTCAATTTGTTTAATTCTGCATACAGCGTTTGCGGGAATATGCTTAATCTAACCTGCCAAATAGTTGTGAGCTGAACAAATAACTCGGTAAAATCGGTTATGTGGGCGGATAGGTGGCTGGTAGGAGTGCTCGTTTGTTGGATAATAATGTGAAAAACAATAGCTGTTTAACGATACTTACCCCATAAGAGCCACTATTCATAGTGCAATTTTTGCGTATGACTCAAGCAGCGGGGTTGCAAGCAGACAGTGGATTTAGGGGATTTTAAAGAACAGAGTCAGGAAGAGAAGAGTGTACACCTATTTGACGGGTTAGATTAAGCATAATCTCGCAAAACGCTGTCTGCAGAGTTAAACAACTTGAATGCACACTAAGAAGTAAGATCCGGGTTTGAGCCAAAGTGTCTTCGGTAGCTGTAGTCTTTATGCTCCGGGATGCTTAACTTGTGTGGAACCCGGAGTTTGTTACTCGGTAAGTCATTTTGGGATAATTCAACGTTAAGGAAACAAGCTATATAAATGTTTCACACGTTGAAGTCAGAATAAATCGACTGTTCTGTTGTTGGTCACACTGGCTTCCCAGTTATTACGTGAGATGTATGTGTTATCTTAGTGACGCAATAACTCATCAGTACTGTGAGTGACAGGCCAAAATGTGTGGCTTCCACTATTTACGGCAAGTTAGATGTTTCTCGAAACATGCATTAACGTGGTTAGCAATATAACTTACTGCAATCTGTTAGGGCCGGGCAATCTGCTATTGCTTAATGGACAGTTCGATAAGTCCAATACACTAGCTGAATCTGGTGCTCTAGAGCAGCTTCAATTTCGTGATTTCAACATAATTATTGAATATACGAAACGCCAAAAATGTCATGGAGTTTCACGAAAATGTTGCAATGGGCCTACATTTATTTCAGCATTATGTTCATCGTAGTTGGACACTATCTGCAAACTGGCTGGCTCGAGAGCATTACGTCGGACTTAGTATGGTTTCAATCCGGTTAAGTAAACCATTGCAGCGCCATTGTTGTCCCATGCGTCTTTGCGACGAAGATAGTATAAACTAGGTCTGGTGATTGAACATAACCGCTGATTTTACACAACAACTCACCAATGCAACTTCTGATGCTACTTAAATTGTGTTCAGAATAGTAGTTATACACTCAGCTCTTAAAATTGAAATGGTGGCAAGATCAAATCAAGCACCGGTCAAAGACCCGATTAAACTAAATCATCTAAGTGGGATGGCCGAAAATGCCTGAAAGAGTAAAAGTGCCACTTCTAAGTATCTACTTAGCCGCAAAATTGAGGTGGATAGTTAAGGTGAAGTCACTGTAGTCGAGGAGAATGCTCACAGTGGTTTTTATCTTAACTGGACGACTGTTGGCTACTTAGAACTTTTCCGATGGGGGACAACTGCAAAAATACATTCATTTAGTTCGAAAAGCCAGTATATCTTCAGGGGCCAATAATTGGTACGCGTGCAATTCGATGGTCCCTTTGTTCACTTGCGTGCAATTCAACCTGAAGAAGCCACTATGGTGATATTTTAATCAATGCCCTCATGGCTCCATGGTGGAACGCATTAGATCTGAACAGCATTTCATTTGGCATTTGTAGCAAAGATATGATATATGTCATATGACTAGCCACAAAACTTCCATTGTAACATGGCAAATTTCACTAATTAAAACGTAATCTGCCATCATGTTTAATATGCCGAAGGTCTTTATATGACGACATTGTATTTGATACGCCATGCTACAAAATTTCGTGTGTGCCGAAAGCAGTTCAAAACAAACTGCTTCACGTATACGAACACCCATGATTATATAGAGGTCATATGAAAGAGTTGCGTCACTTCTTAGCCGAATACGGTTACGTCATATAGGACGATCTCTCGAAACACAAGGGTGACGAGCACAAGCAACTTCTAGTGATGCTGTGCGTTGAGAAGGTTGGAACCTCATTTGAGGAACTAGGATCAAGCCATATTTTGCTGAGCTCGAAATCATCCACCCGATTCAGTTTACTACCTCAGAGATTGTTATATGTTTTGAATGACGGAGATATGAAAACATTATGTGCCAATTTCAGAAAACAAATATCGCCGCCCCAAAGCAAGATGAATGAGTTAATTGAAAAGCAAATAAGACTCTTCCCTAGACGAGATAAGTGCAACCCAATATCGTTTTTTGGTAATGCATATATGTGCACTGGGACCTGAAGGCAGACGAGTTTGGACTTGGACAATAGTTGAAGTGTTCGGATATCGCTGTGGTATACGGAAATGGTGTGCATGTAATTTGCATGCCTTGCAATGGCATGTACATGTTTCGAAGGTTACCTCGGAGCGGTTGTTGCCGTGTTTCATCGGAGGACTTCTGCCGTGTTATGTCAATAAATTTGCAAACATTAATTTTCAGTTTGTGGTATGATGCGCTCTGCGGATACACCTATATACCAGTTTACCCAGTGAGGCGACAAGTTTGAAAGGCCCAGTATTATGTCATTCTTTATGACGTCCTCATAAGTGGCAAAATTAGATAGGCCAAAATCATGTTGTTGTTTGAATGCTCAAACTAATTTTCTGTCAAATTTTCGATATCTGTTGCATTCGCATCCTAAAACCGGCGGTGTGTATTGATTCTCATTGAACACCGGTTCTCTAGTTTCAATCGCGCCTTGGTTGGAATATTTTTAATATCTGGTGTTCTCGATCCCTATTTATTCACCCAGAATTAACTTAAGTTTGATTGACGCTAGAATGATTTGATCAGGTAACCTATGCGCAACTATTTGGATCATTATTTTCAAATCAGGCGATGCGAGGATTGCGGTTGTCATAATGAAATAGAGGCTGCTGAGAGCAACCACGGAAGCTTCGACCGAAAGCCTTCTACACACGCTGGGTGTTTACATTAACGTAGTCACATTGGCGAAATTAAACTAACTTCGCGCGCATACATGCACTTGTGAGAATAAATTTAAGATTTTGCATCGTCGGAAAAGAAAGGAGATTTGGTCTTGGATTATATCTTAATATGTCAACTCAAAGAAGAACCAGATCTAGGTGGTACTGCTAAGAGATCGACCTCGTAGCCCCTGTTCGTCACCTTGCAAGACAATCAGAAGTCCAATCTCAGGCGATGCAAAAATATAAAAACATAAACGATGGGGTAATTAGACTGGATTCTGTGTCGGCGTTTCACAGGTGACGTGAGACTAGCAGCCTTGAGCTCTTTTGGCGGATATTTATGTGTATCGCACGTGAGTGGTCCCACAGAACATTGTGACGGGCGCATAGCGTATGAGAATGTATGCATTTGTCAAGCCAGCTATGCTCTACGGTAGGGGGCTTAAACAAAGAACGTAGAACCAACTTTAGCGATGACTGATTAAATGGGCTAACCTTGTCCTATCCTTCTAGTTGCGCCCAAGCTCTCTCAAAATGCTACGCAGATTAACCTCTCATGAATTCCCCTCTATTTGTAACTGAGGCATGTAAGACCTATCCCATATTTTTCAGTATTCCTTAAATTTATCGTCCACCTGTTAGCTATTGTAAGCTCTTAAGCCACAGATCCGAAAGGAAACAATTGCATGCAAGCGGAAAGGTGAGGATGTGTTAGATTAAATGAAACTAGCGGCGACCACGATAACAACCATAAACATTTCGTGGATACGCACAGCTAAATGTAATACTCGGAGGAAAAGGACGAGTCAATGACAATTTCGGAAATGTCCAAAGCAACAGACCCAGTTGAGAATGCGCCAGATTTCTGCCTCAGGCGGCGTTTAGTCTACACATTCTAGAGCCTAAGCTCCTAGTGTGGTTGTAAGTGATATTTATGTTCTCAACACAAAACCAATGGTTTGTTGTGCAGCACACCACAACTGGCACAATTCTTTCGAAAATTACATCATTCAATACTTTTGACCATCAGAATTTGGTGTAGCAAGACACAAAAATTTCAGACTGGTTCAATGTTGAATAAACTAGCTCCGAAAAGGTACACATTCGTCGGCTCCTATTTGAAAGTTGCGTCTTCATGTGTGCGGAATAATCAATCTATTGCGACTACTTAACCTCAATTCATGTCATTAAGTGATGAGTATGGTTAAGTTTCATCATTTTATCGTCAAGCTGCTGTTGATAGTGCTGCGCATTCGAAACCGCAAATTTGTTTCATAGTTTTAAATGTACGAGGGTATTTTGGAATTAGATATCCAAGCGAAATGAGTTTATGTCAAAGGGTGTGCGAGCTCTGTCGAGCAGTTCCATTATTATGAAAAATATGGTCACCCCAAGTTTCAGGAAATTTTGAAAAGC
Organism: Clonorchis sinensis; assembly: GCA_003604175.2. NCBI lineage: Eukaryota > Metazoa > Platyhelminthes > Trematoda > Opisthorchiida > Opisthorchiidae > Clonorchis > Clonorchis sinensis. The sequence goes on from CM030371.1 coordinate 5,397,461, forward strand.
GACATTCAGGTAAGCGTGTGAATTCTGGTCTGTTTGGCAGCGGTTGTAGATCAGATTATACAAAGATAACCGTCCATTAAATAGAGAGCTTGTATCGCCTTGCTCCGTTTTTGGCGGCCCATAAAAACTGTCTTATGACAATCACTCTGTAAGCAGCCCACAATGGAAAGCAATTCACAGGTCGTGTGAATATTCCATCTAACAAACCGTGCGATCATGTGATCTGAAATTCGCAGCATTGCATCATTTTCAATTGGGAGTTAATCACACTCCTGGTCAGCTAAACAACAGCTCATCTGCTTTTGAAAATACGCCTCGTGGCCAAAATCCCCGAAACTCTTTGTGGTGCGCGGGGCTACTTTGCGGCCGACTTTGATATCAACTACAGAAATAAGACAGTAGCTACCTTGCAGGATGCTCAGGATTCTGCATAATCGCTGCTCAGCTCAAATATTGCCTGAGAAACAGTTGTCCGGTTTTCGAGAACCACAAATATGTTACATGGAACGGCATGAAGGATGTATACGAAGGCAGGTAATTCTTTTTGCATAAACAGTGACTAAACTCGGATATCAAACATTGTTGTGTTGACTGAGTAGAAGATTGACCGGAAGGTCTTTAGGCGACGCTGGTTAGTAAGAAAAAGCAGGAGATAAAATGTGTTGGACCATATTGATAAGCTGGTTAAATTTGGCAATCCTTGAAGTCATGGAGGGTTATTTGTATAAAGTTTTATTCAGCAAGATAAACCCGGTAATTTTACCGTCCAAAAAATTTGGTTCTCCAAAGCTTGGAGCCCCTTTACTGCGGCTAACAAAACATTCGACCATTTGCATTTTAACCTGGACAGTGGTTTATGTTTGTACAGGTCATCTCGTTCTAAGAATGTATAATATACGGTGTCTTTGCATGCAAAGTTGGCGGTAACGTGACGTGTACTGCTCCGTGGACTATTACAGCAAGTTTTACTGTAGAGTATGATAGTGTATAGCTTTCTATTTTATTGCTAGATTTCTGTAAGACAGAAGTGGGTTCTATCTCAACATATTATTTGTGCAATCACGTAATAGCAAATGGCATAAACCAGAGGAACGGATATTACGATAGAATAGGGTTTCATTAACGGATTTCGTTGTACGTCATACCGTGAGATAACCATCAGTAGGCCAGAACGGAGGAAAGAAATGCAAACCCTTGCGTGAAATAACTGCGTATGAGATGAACGAATGGTCAGGAATTCTTTGACGTATGCCCTTCCTGACAGTCAAATGACCCATGTGGCTTTGGACAAGGTGCTTGAAGAAATAACTACAAACAACTGACGGCGGTGTGTTTTTCGATTTTCCTCACGGATTGCTCGTTTGAGCGGTTAAATTGCTGGGCAATTCGAAATGCTTTAAACTTTAGCACCGGATTAGTGTCCCTTCTCCCCACGTTTCAAGCAAAATTAATTTTGCGATTGTACGTCACTATACCATTGACGATGTTAACAATATGCCTGGTAAATTTTCGGCTAAAAATAAAGCACCAGTGCGAGTGGACCAAATAGACGAATTCGGCTAATTGCTCTGTCTGCCGTTCCTACCAGCTGAGATTTAATGTGTACCTATCAATGAACATCACACATTACCTTAAACGCTGGCCATTGTTGCCACCCATGAAGAAATAAATTGGTGAGTGGACATGAATTATGATATACTTATCCTGAGATAAGATATAGAAATTTCAAAGCATTTCATAGTGCTGAACAGAAAATCTAATCAACTGCCAACCAGCAGTTTACTATGTGCGGGACAGAATTAAGTCGGTTAAATAGTTCCCGTTTTTGAGCAAGGTTTGTGTTAACCCAGCAAAAGCAACCAAAGAGGGCTACATGTTTTTTTTGAAACTATCTGTGTGATTTCAACCCTTCTCCTTCATTGTAGGAAGAAAGCCAAAATGCGCTACCTGGGGGCATAAATTATAACAAACACACGGATGTGCGTTGCGAAATGTCCCTAAACCATCTGTAGGTGACCACATTTTAAGCTGAGCGATGAAAGAAGCTTCATTGACGCCAGTTAAGTCATGGGGCTTTTCAAGAGTATAGCATCTATAAAAAACCATCCGTTATGTGTGATTTAGCTGATTCATGAAGGTTAATCCATCGACGTGAAATCCCGTTATTACGCGTAAATTCACCACCATGAGCTCATCTTAAAAATGTTGTTTGCGGAATGTCAGGAATGATTAAAAACCGGGTAAAAAAGCACGATAAAGAAGAATAGCAGTTGTTGCGTCAAATAAAGGTAAAGATGTAGCCACACATAAACATAGCTATCATTGTTATCGTACAGATCTTCAATGTGTACAGATCTGCGATCATGTGCAATCGTGTAACCCTATCTAACATACGGTTTTATTTCAATGAAGAACAACTAATGCATAACAACAGTGCGTTTCGTTCATTCTGAGGAAGACAATACAAAAGCGATTTGAGAACATCTTGTATCACTCAGAAGACAGAAACTACGCGCAGACCTGCTTGAAATGCTAAACTTGGAGAATTGAATGATCCACCCCGAGCTCTTCGAATATTATTATACACTGTGCGCAGCCCGTTATAAGCGAACGTATGCCGTCAAACGCGCCGAGTGTCCGTTGACCGAAACATTCATAGCTGTTGCCTGCTTGTCACTTCAGACTCAAACTTCACGAAGCCCAGCTGCTGACAGGTTTTTAATCACAAGAATAAAACCTATAGATACTGTAAGGTACGCAGCTACTTACATTTTCGTACAAGGATCTCTGTTTTCATCAATAGGACACCTTGAAACTTAAGGAACAGCGAAAATGTCGGGATAATTTTGTCACGCTTAAAAAGATCTGACATATCATGGGGAGTCAACCCAGGGAAATCTGGTAAACTTTGACCTCAAGCCACCAATAAGCGGCACACAAAGTGCAAACGTAGAGACGTGCAAAGACTACATCACATGAAATGCAGCAAAAAAGACTGGGTTCTGGAGCGCTGAGTATTTTGGACGCCCAATGTGCACTCAGAAGTATATTGACGGGGCCCGTTATACGCTTCAGATTGCGATAAAAATGATTGAGTTGCTCCAAAGCCTTAAGGATAATATCAATGGCTTTCGGAAACGTCGGCCTGTCATCGCTTTTAGCGGGTCATGAAGGACTAAAAATGAATCAGGACCATCCTCGTCCTCCGAAAGTTAGGCGAACAGAAGTGTTAGAAAACGAAGAATTTCGACTCCCTGTAAACTTGTGAAGCCAGGTATCTCATGCTGATTAAAACGGCAAGTGGGTTGTTGGACGAATAAGACGGCGGACAGTAGGCGATACATATGCCGTCCTTAACAAAACCAGCATTATAATCCAAGCTAGATTATCGACTTGACTGATTCTCTAACAAACGGTCGGACAATAAATCATTCTCGTCACTTTTATGACAGGACTTTTGCAACTTCTAATCAACCCAGACGTTCAGTACCATCATACTCAATATTCCTTATAGAAGGTTTGCAGCCTTGAGAACATCGGATCCTTGAAAACCAGAGAGCGAATATGCGTTGGATGTAACATTGAAACTTGTTAGATCATTGGAGTTTGTAGCCGTCACTCGTTAGATCACGCATCAAAAACACTCAAATCACGCAACAATTTCTGTGCAGCTTGGAAAGCTCAGCTGACAACATGCACACTACAGTTTCTCATCCATATTTTACGCGGCTACCACCTGCGTCACGCGCTGAGATAAGGAATTTCAACCACCTCAGGTCAAATTGGATTCATGTTCGTGCAATTAACAAACACGAATGGACACACCTCTCTACTCGCTGCAGGCAACAAATAGGCATGAAACTCGACCCAAAACACACACTCCCGCGCACAGAACATGAAATGAACCCAGCTCCACAAGTCTCCACGGACAACTTTGGAACACATGTGGCAGCTATACTGCAGAGAAGACACCCCCGGCGCATACGGAACGTCACTCAGGAACTCTCAACAATTGTACTTAAACGATAAGCCACGTTTTGGCTTATTCTCCTGTTCCATTGTATTTGTTTTTATCAAACGCAAATAATTTGTTATAATCCTCAACACTCTGGCAAAACAGACGTTTGTTAGTGCTTGTCATTCTCTGCTAATCAACCTAATTACGTTCAAACCAGATCATTAACAAATCCCATCTTAGTTGTCTAGGTAGGACCGTGTGCGACAAAGGTGTCAAACACTGGGGTGCGTGGACCAATGCATACCTCATCGCAGTGATATAAAGATGATTTATCTGTGGTGAGGAGATTTCTCATATATTTGCGACAGTAAACGGCGTGCCAGTTTAAGTGAGTCACACGATGCTAAAAGGCGCCTCAGTGACTATTGAGAGGCAAAATATGAGGTTGGTGTGTAATAGGCTTCTCTTGATTAGCTGGGTTAAACTACTTGCATCGTGTGCACGAGCTTCTGTGAACACACGATTTGCCAGTGCCCCTTCAGGCTGAATAGGGATTAGATGATTATTTCTTTGATGACTTAAAAATGGCAACATCATTTTAAGTTGGTTTGTAATTTCATGTCCTTCGATACACCAATGGGACTTTGTGAGCAATTACTTGACTACTCACAAGTAGAAAATTTCGACGAGACCCAGACCGACGAAAAGCCCCTTCACTCCAAATGAGCCGTGTGAAAAAAGGAAGTCATCAGGCCATTTATGTGCAGGTTACCATTGTTAAATTCCAATACAAAGATGCAGTTCAGTTCCGCAACATGTATTTAATCGGTCCCAAATAGATCATGGGGCAGTTTGGCATGTCTTCAGGGACGCTCGCGTGATATGCTCATTGCCGTCCTCTGCACACCTAAAGAAGCAGAGAAGCAATCTGCTTTCTTGATTCCCCTACTGGGACACGTAAGAATGCCGACTCTACAGCCTAAACTAATTCACGGGTATTTAGCGGTTTCCAAGGAAACGAGGAACTGAGGCCGCTTTTTTATCGATTACATCTCATTACAAGTCTCTAGTAGACGTGCTCCACAAAGCTTGTTGGGATCATTTATTTTGTAATCACTTGGTTACGAAGTTTCTTGCTGACATTCAACTTCTGTAGAGTCATGTTGAAACATAATGTGTATCTAAGCTCACCTTGTTTTAATGTTTATTACATCCTTTGTGTACTTGGATCTCCGAGAAAGACAAATAGGTCCACGTCACCAAAGCAAATAAGGAAAGCACTACGGGTGTCAGGAATCAAAGAACTATGAAAAGACTTCTGGAACATGTGACGCTTGGTTGTTACGAGAAGCTTCAACCAAATATGTGTGCTCTAACTTTCCACCGGACCAGTCTTCGGGTCAGTGCTTACATACAGCAAATAAAACCCGAAATGTGTAAACCACACCTATATCCACTTGTGTCCAAATTCAATAGCATTGGAGGATTCTATGGATTGCTGCGTCTGCCAAATGTACCGTGAAGAATGCCAAGCTACAGACATAGGCCGGACAGCCTCGCAACTCAATGGGTGATTCACGGAACACAAATGTCATGCGCGCTTTCCTCCACGATTTTCATCCTAGTTTGAAAACTTAATGCCACTCCGGCATTGCGATTTAGGTTAAGCTGTGCAATCCAATTGGATGGTACTCGTATACTCTAATCAGGATCTAATTCATGCGTACACTGAAGCAATAGCGATCAAGATGCGCCACCCAGCCGCACAATAATCTGATTTGCATTGTTGTAAACCCTAAAAGACACTGGCCAGATGTCAAGCCGGAATTTCAGCAACGATGCATGGCAGGTGACACAACAACGAACGGAGGCATATGCCAGTCAAAATAAGCACCCGAACGCAGCCAACAAACTCCAAAGCAAACTGCTTGCATCTGACTGCCAACTGATCTCAGAAACACACCAGTCAGAAGACATGACTGCGAACGTAAACAACGCTGCTCTTAGTCTATGTTCAACTGATTGCGAAAATCTTCGAAAACGTATGCCCCTCACAACCGAAACGTTGGATTATAACATCTAATTCCACCACGGTGTTTTAACTTTAAACATTCTATATCAGTGGAAGTTAGTACAAATGCTCTAGGGTAACAACTTATCACGGCTTACTGGAATATCTCCAAAATTTAATTTCATATTGGAGCCTAAAATTTATGTCCAGAGCTTAATCTGTAAACAGCAAATTTAACATGAAAGTCGTAAGGTGCTGTTTAAGCGGGTAATTTTACATAACCTCTAGTTGTGATTTAGTTTGCAGGGGTTGCGCGGTTGGTTTACCTTACCAAAACGTTTGCTTGGATTTTACCAATTTTTTACATGAACTGCTAGGTAGGATAGCAAAAGTTGTAGCGTTAATAAAAAGATTAACTAAATTATTGTCCGGATCAACCAGTAAGTTTCAAATATGCCAGTGGGCAATGGTATTTCTTCCCAGCTTTATTAGGAAACTATGGTGCCTGCAGCTAAGTATTGACAAGCAGACGACCACTGAACGTAAGCCATCAAAAGAGGTTTTCCTGTGCCTGTATCAAGGCAGACTTATAGGTCCGGTTTCAGAAACACTTTTATAAATAAAAGGAATAAAGCGTCCCCATATTTTTTTATTTGGAATGCGAGGAAATCGCTCAAAGTAAACAAAACGTGAATTGGTCTAACACCAGAAAGTGTCTGTTTAGGTGGTGACCGTACAAACTGCCAACCTATACAAAAATGATTTCTAACCTGCTGGATGAACAGCACAAAAACCACTTCGGCCAAATGTGAAACGTACCTTCATTATAGAGCTTGCTGAATACAACCTCATACATAGCCATGAAGTTTACAATATAATCCTCTACAGTCAAGCGCAATTTTTTCCATCTGCGTAATAAAAACCATTTGACACGTGTACCCATAAGAATTTCGGGTCGCACATTCAAGTGTTAAACGAAATGAAGCCCAATAGTTACACGATTGCACCAAACGATTTTGCCATGCGTCAACAATGGTAATAAATTGCCGAAGGCAATTACCTTTTCATTTGCCATTTCAGATTTGGGGTTACTTTTGTCTGAATGTGCTGTTCACAGTGATCTTAAGTGTGGTTATGGGGGGAGGACAATTTAGCGTACAACAACATCAGTATTATGGAAAGTCTAAGGTATGATATGTGTGACAAACCATAGTTTATCCTAATGCAAATTGTCTCAGAGAGTTTAGGAGACTGGTTGTGCAGCCCAATCTGTCTTGAATCCCCGTCGCTGACCAGGAAGGCGTTTAGAACTGAGGAGATTGATAGGAAACTAACGTCAGCGTAATGCGCAAATTGGGAAACAAAATACTAATTTACTTCTACAATTTAACAGGAGTCAGATAAACGTGGGCCACTTATCTTCAGAAGGCAACGAGATAACCAGGAATATTGCCACCGGCAAGTTGAGACACAGGAAGTTAGGCAGTATTGTCTATTTGATTTTCGAATGGAAATGGCGTACACTTTTGATCCCGTAATGCAATGCTACTTGTAAATGTGCAAGTAAGTTGGCATTCCGACATCTCAGGATCGCAATAAAACCAATTATCCATTATTGTAAAATCCTATAACATGAGACTTACCAAATTAACAGATACAAATGGGACTCACTATTACTGTGAATGGTGATTTAATCTGGGTCCGGATACATAAGACAAATACATTGGGTCGTGTCAGCATGACGCTTTGGTAAGGGAATGTTATGTGGTCTCCAGGACGAGAGTTAGAATAAAGCATGCCACGTACTCCTCCACATATGTCTCCAGTGAATGAAGGGAAAACAAAAGCTTGAGATCAATCGAGGTTTACAGTCACTGCTTGGTCTGGTGCATTGTTTCTGGCATACTACGCGTGACTTTTCTGATTGGTACACGCATTTCACCCATGGCTTAAGGTGTTCGCTTTAAGGACTGGTGTCAGTTTGTTAAGACAATTATGTTTCAAACGACCATCGCTCTCGAAACAGCTTGGTAATTTGAGGAAAACACAACAACTACAAGGATACTGGTGCAGAACAAAGGTTTGGTTGCTCCAAACATACAGTGATAGACCGTACCAACTTAGGACTTAGTAAAGGGCAAGATCATATTTCGCCATCCTGCCCGTGTGGAAACGTTACAGTATATTCTCTCCATTGAATTTCAACGTCCGATTGTCTCGACATTGAACACAACCGTTACTATGTATACCAAAGTACTTTTACTCTACGATTATCGCCACACTTACAAACCCCTCAGAATCATGAACAGCCTGTGGCAGATGGTATAATCAGTTCAAGGTAGCGCCAAATAGATCGCGCATCTCTGTGGTTCGTGGTATATGATTATGTTTCACAATTCGGTAGGTTAGTCGAGTTTGGACGTTTGACTGGCCAACTGGACCATCACGCTCCTATTTGCTGAAAGTTTTCCTGTGAATCACTAGGTTCGCGCAAATGTGTTCATCCAGCGCAATTAAAAAGTCATGTGCCGAGTAAAATAAGGTGCAGGGGCAAACCGCACGCGCTGACAAATCAGGGAACTATCTACAGTCATGTTGTTAAAATTATATTCTTCACAGTGGTTATCAACCATTTCTGTCTTTAATATAGCGTTCCAGTTTTGGCAACTAAGCGAGTGCTACATTTGCGTGAATTTTCCAGAGGACACACCCATGACATTTAGGTAGACAGTAATATTGGAAGTTATTGGATGCTGCCGTCGCTAGGTTACGTGGTTCCTATAAATTCGCTGCGTTAATAAAGGCACCACCGGCTATGGTGCCTGATGTTACGCCATAAAATCCAGTCGGGTGGTGTACTTTCTGGAAAATTACGCCTTCGACCTGGATTGCTCTGAAACTACTTATAACAGACAGGACCCGCAACGTCACCTCTTGCGAGGCTGTTGGTAGATTATATACAAACATGCGATAGCAGATCAATATTTATTATGAGCATGTCTCTAGAACTACCAAATGTGTTCAGGGGTATACTTAACATAACATGCGCGAATTCCCAACCAGCATAACCCAAGTGTGGTGTGAAATTTAAAATTACTGTTTGCCGGAAAACAACAAACTCATTAGCACACCCAAAGTTAATATACGCCAGTATAGTTTCAGCAAAGTTTCTCTGGACGGAGTGCACACAGCAGGTCATCTGAATGGTGGTGCAATCTTAGATGATAATGGAAACTGTGGGATAACATATTCTAAGCGGGTTTGGTTACGAAACAGCCAGGAAGAATATTAGTCTCAAGACCGAGGCCCAGCATAAGTGAATCGGAATAGCAGTCATTCCATACAAGACTGAGATATTTGAACTCATTGGCAAAGTAATTAATACGGCTAACTTAAATGTGGCATTGCGGAAGTCTAAAATATTACGCTCAGTATTGGTGCAATTAATGGGTTGCACCCAGGTTGACAGCAAAACAGGCTGTGTACAAATTGAATTATAGCACATTCATGCAGTTTTACACAGATCCAGCAGCCAGCAGTTTGTGCCCCAGAATCCGCAAGCACCAGTGGCGCATAAACGGACCAACACGAAATACAGACGACTATCAGACGATAGTTCAGAACCCGGCAAGGACGGTGCATGCACTGGACGCTCGACACAAAAGATAAGGAAAATGTGGAAGTTTCGAGACAAAGACTGACAAACACGCACCGTGCAGTCGCGAGACGGTGCCCATCACATTCCAGTCAACTGGTGTTGACAAAAATGTCATCTGTTGCTATAACCATGGGCCACAAACACAACCTTAGGTTTGAAAGCTCAATGCAGCCTCATCCGAAACTAAAGCAACCCGAATGTAGTGTTAGTTAATTTTGCCCATTGCCACGTCAAGGGTTTGGTAAGCAGTTTCAGCCGAAGTATGGGGGTAGTTGGATTTTGGTTGGGGCGTACTACTGAGATTTGTGGGGGGGGGTTGGGAGGCTGGGAAATATAATGGTGTCTGTCATCTTCAGATACCTGCTGTTGAAAAATACCATCTTTGCTATAATTGTGAGCCAAAAATCACCTTACGCTCAATGGTCTAATGAAGGACCACGCTAAACTTCATCCGAACCTAAAGCAACCAGGACTATTGCTATTTAGACGTTGCCCGTTGCCAAAATCAAGGATTTTGTGGACTTTTTGAAGTGTGAGGATAATTACTTTAGAGAGCACTCAACCGTATTCCAAAATTTCACGTAGGACCATATAAAAACTTTTTTTTACTGTATACGCCTTCAACCCGCTCACAACATTCTTGCGCGTAATTTACTACCACCACATAATTGTGATTTATGAAGGATTTGTGTGTGTTTGTCCTAGCTACTTTCTCAACCGAATGCACAATAATATAGAATACATTAAAATTTCTCTTCTGATGCCACTCGATTTATCAAAAACATTGTAGCTTGCAACCCACGCGATTCACTATGTAGCGAACTGCACGATGGCCTTCCAAAGAAAGTTCACGTCTTCCTTACTCATATGGTGGAAAGCAGCTTCCATAGTCATTAAATGTGGTCATCTGTATCCGGCGAAAAACCCTGCTTGATGCTGAAGTACCGTCCGCTTACTTTATACCTTGTTTTCCCCAAAGTCGAACTGCATTTTTAGCCTAAAGCGTTCCGATTTTGATGTCCGATTTACCATGGCCACCACCAAGATTGCTGTTACCGTATAGCGGCAAAACGTGGAATAAACTGTTGCCCGGAAGCTTGGAAAGTAAAAATGTTTATTTAGGGGACTTATCTTGGAACAGTTCTCTAGAAAACAAGCACTAACATTTCGTTAACCGTAAGGTCGCTTCCTAGTGACACGATAATGCAACGCCGCTTTTGCGCAATAAACTGGCGTCCTTTTAAAACTAGTGGGTTAAGCACAGTGGGTTGGCGTTCATTGATCAGGTATAGGAATGTTCCAGATTTTATGTAAAATGTACCCTCCGTCTACCGGAGACGATACACAATTTTCCGTCAAAAATACCAAATATATTTGCTTTAGAAGCTGAAGATCAGCCAGGACGTTTTGAGAGGTTCCGCTTGCATCCCGCTACGCGTTTCGCCTGTCAGTGCGCAGCAATGGGTAGTCAAAAAATCACATGCCTTTTGTTGCATCTTATGTTTCCATTTATGCGGGCGCAAACGAGAAGTTGGTTATGATATTCGCACATGGTTGCAAGGTTCGCGGTTAACAACTGCGTGACAGGACGGTCGCCATCAGCATCTACCATTTGGCAACAAGCAGTTTTCTGCAACTGACGCACATCAAGTTTGGAGCGGAAAGCCAATAGATGCCACAAGACCACTGCCACCAAGTTGGTGGTGCTAGAAGGTTTCAATCAGAATAATCCGCGTGCTCGAATGTGGTTAAAAAAATACAGAAATGCATGAAGACTGTCTTTCTTTGAACGTTTGGACTCCTCTCAACCCCGGCATGGCACGTCTACACTGGATGTATATGACGCCTCAATCCTGGTAGCTAAATATGAAATCGTCGTCATGAGCATGCACTATCGACTGGCTCCACGTTTAGGTGGCTCAAATGTGGCAATGGGAAATGCAAGGCTGCTGGATCAGCTCTTAGCACTGAAATAGACAAAGGAGAACATAAAGGTGTTTGGAGGCGATTCAAGGCAATTCACGATATTTTGGGAATCCTCCGGTGCTGTGAGTGCTTCCCTTCAGTAGCTGTCTCCTTCGGCAGGGAGCTATTTCAACCGTGTGATCCTGCGTTTAGCAAGCCCGTTGACGAGGTGTGCTGTTAAAAGTTCGGAAAAAGCTGCCATGCGTGCAGAAAAAATGAGTTTTATCTCTCATGGCTTCGCTGTGGTAAATTGTGAGATGTGGCTAGTCTAATTTAATTACAATGCAGGCCTAATTTTTGTTCCGATGCGTTAAGTTCATAAGGAACGAAAGTGATTAACTGCCTTTTAAGATCATGGGAGACTATATCTTCGCACTTCCCAGTTATATATGTCGAACTGTCTGAGACTCGGGTGGAGGCTTCTGATGGTTGCCCCTATCATCCTTAATGCAGCCAAACTACTGAGAGATTAACCAGTAGAATAAGTAATTTTGGTGGAGTAGTTTAGAATATTAATCTGGTGAGTAAAATGACTTTGTATGTACACATGTCAGAAGGCGTGATCAGTTTGGCACTTCTCATATAAAATTATGCTTCAATGCTGGCTGTATAATTTGTATCCATTGTGAACTCTTATGGAAGACTCCTGCCAATGGAATAAGTTTAAAGTGTACCTCGACTGACCCCCATACATTGGCACCTCACTTAATCCAGCTACTAGTGTAAGCTAGCTAAATAACCTTATGATCAGATAGAGGCTCGCATAAAAGCAAATAGTTTTTTATCGTTGTCTCACGGAGATACAAGCTTCCGACGGGCGTTCGCGACAAGGATAAAATATGGTTTGCCAAAATTTTTGCAAAGTTTTACCAAAATCAATGCCATATCTTAAGCCTCTAGGTTTCAATTTGCCCTCAAGTATTGACCCAGACATAAAAACATGGAGACGTATGATTATCACTAGCCGTGAAATCTGGAAGCATGGACACTGGATGTGTCCCTCTGGAACCCCCACCGGATCTGAATTCACCGAGAATTCCATCACAAACAACGGACCCAAACAGTGAGGCCAGGAGCTCACAGCCTGACGGACCGACTGACTGAAAAACTCAGGATTTTGAACGTAGTGAGACTACCTAGATGAAATTGACTGTGTCGCCCTTTGGGTTCTGTTTCATCCACCTTCACCAAACAGCACAGAAGGTTTTATAGACCCAACGACATTTTCTTATGCAAAAGGTGTGGGGTTGCAATTCGATTATCACTGAAAACAAGGTATGCTAATTCATGAAAAACCAGTTAAATCTTATAACGTTGTTCAGAGCCATGTCGCAGAATATGAACACACTAAAGTAAATCATCTGAATGAGATAATACTTCTAAGTATATGAACTATGCCACACCCTGTGTTTTCCATTCTTCTATAGCTGGCTGTTGACTGCGGTTGCCCAACGCCAAGGACAAAACGTGCATTGGGCTTAGCTTGTTTGCAAGATTTGGAACACAAAAAGTTTTGCCACACTGAGCAGTGTTGGCGAGCTTATAGAAAACAGATGGATGGAAAAGCTGAGAGCTATATTTTCAGTAGAGCCTGACATCCTGGGTTAAGCCAAGTCAAGTTGGATCTACTTTGATGTTCCGTTCAAAGCTGTAATTGATGGCCACATGATTCCGAAACGCCCTAAAGAAATGCTTCCCGCTGCTTTCCAGGAACAACTACGCAGCAATCGTGAACTATTACTTGTTTTCAATAATAGTGAAGCGCTGTATTTTTGTTATACTGGTTAGACCTGAAGCAAGGCGGATTTCTGAACAAAGACGGGAGAGTTAACCTCTGAGAGGCCACAAACAAGGCTGGCAAGGGATTCGAATAGAAGGCAAGAAAGCTGATTTTCCCAAAGTATCGGCGGCACTGTTCTTGAGTGAATACATGCTAGTAGAAAGTGTGCTTTGTTTGCCGGCGGAATAATACAGGCTTCCAAAGGCTACTTCCGAAACTAGCGACTCACCAACAGCACCCGAGGAACTCATGCGTCGCTTGGATGAAATTTGTGGTTAACTAGACTTTACATGCCCACACTAGAATTTGCGAAACGCGTGGCAGCGCTTTCAAATTCTAAAGTGTTCTTGTACGAATTTCAACAAAGAACTGCTAATTTTTCTTTCCGAAAATGGGTTGGTGTCCTGCATGGCTACGAAATCGAATACGTGTTTGGAATGTCATACTCATAGAAGTTTCAGATGGTTTTCTATCGCTGAGTAAGGGAGTTGTGTGGAGGTGGACAAATTTTGCAAAATCAGGAGACCTGTGGTTCTTAGAAAATGTTTAATTTTGAAAACTAACGGTTTTTGTTTTGTATGTGTTGCAAGATTTGCATACACAGAAACAGTCACCGTTTACGGTGAAACATATTACAAAGCATTGTGTCTTATATGACCGTTCAAAATGATTCCAGCATGTAGTTGTGACACGATCTGTTTAGAATATGCGACCAAGACTTATCAAAATGGTGTGCGTGGTTGCCTCCCGGAAAACCGGTATGGTAGGTGCTAGAGTAGATGGAGAAATGATGGAAGTTTCAAAATAGGTTTTATATCTCGTTTTGGATATGAGCAGTACGGAAGGACTGTATATAATCCGCGCCCTATTTTTCGCATATCGGGTGGGTGTGGTCCACGAAGCCTGTGTCCGCAACTGGGATAGCAATTCGTTCAGGAATAAATTTTAAGGCTCATGTGCATGTGAGATTGCTGATTCTCGCTGCGGTTCTTACCGTCTCGTGTTTTCACAACTTCTCAGTAATGCAGAGTTCTCAAAGAGCAGGCACTTTCATCCAGAGTTATATGTGTATTAAGTTAAGTCAAGTCAGCTAATATGGGGAAGGCATTAGTGCGTCTATGCACGAATTTCCGGCCTACAAAGATTGCGGTGGAGTTAAAAAGTAAACGCGCGGGATATTGGATAAGAATGCCTATGTAGGTTGTTAAATTAGAAATCCTTATGAGGGACTGACTGTGATTCACCAGCTGGCAGATTAAGTGGAATTTTCGTCCCTCAGTCTCAATATCAACTTACTTGAACTAGTTTCCTAGACATTCCAAGGTTCTAATAGGTACAATCTGACAGTAGATTTTTTAAGTGACCCTATTTGCATGTAATGCATTATCGTGTGATATAATAGCTTTAGTATGCTGAGGTTCCAACTGTGTTAACCAGTGAGTTTGGTGACGGTGCGCCCGAACACGGGCACGGCGTGGAACATTGTCCAGGAGGTTCGTGTTCAATGGGAGGAGATAAACTACGTTCATATGGCAGCCAAGTAAAAGATGCATCAATCGTTTATATATTCTTCCTGTAAATAGGGGTGTATACATCATATATTATATACCATCAGATAGGTAACTAATAAATTTATGGACCGCGTCGGAATCAGCGGTAACCATTTGACTTAAGTGTGCTTTGAGACGTGACTTTTTTTTAAAGTCATCTCTCCGCAAAGTCAAATTAGATTTTCTAAGTACCGCGCCGTTCATGATATCTGTGAAAATTCGGTAAGTATTGTCTGACATTTAAATGGCAGTTTGTTCTGGAAAACTCCTACATGCATCTCAACGCAGGAAGCAATATTTATCTGAGCTGTGCACGGAATAAAAGTCGATGGAGTCTTGAGGATGGAGTCATGAGTGAGATATTTGGCCGTCACAATGACTGGTTGTACCCTACTTCAATCACTCGAGTTATTTCACCCAAAACAAACTGCTTCTTCACTAGGCTTAATATCTTGCTGCACAATTCACTTAATTTGGCGCAGTACCTCGGGAATTGAAATAGGAAACTGCTCCACCAAGGTGGTGAAATACTGGCTAATAACTGTTTTCATTAAGATCATGTTAAAATAAGCAAGGTAGCGCAAGATAAACATTGATAAACTGAAGCATCAATGATTAAAGAGATTGTCGGTTGGAATATCCACATTTGTCCGATGCCTTAATGGTTTCCAATTATGCAGACAGTAGGAAATCTGAACTAGAGGATTATTTAGCAGCATTATTGTTTTGAATATCAAATGCTGTGAGAGAGAGGGTAAATTACTATTTAACCAGAGCAGTAAGATAATGTTTGGGTTTTCTGTTGGAAGCTAAAGGTGCACCGATTTGCCGGGAACCTCTTTTTTCAAAACCCACATTTTAAATGCCCCATAGGTTGCAACAAATAGGAAGGAATATGAACTGCTGTCACGGTTGTTTTGTCCTTATGGGGAGAAGGGTCTAGCTTACTGAATGAAAAGAGAACTAGGTTCAAATCCCGCTGTTCTAGGGGACATCTTTGACTAGCTACTTAAGGAAAGACCTTTTGCACCGAAAGTGCCCATCTTGTCCATAGACGTGAATGCGTCATCTGTTATTTGAATGTCAACTGAAATGAAAAGTCATTTGTCTGCGTGGACGACAACCGCGAGGAGAATACAGCATCTCAACATCGAAACATACATCTCATACCAGAAAACAAATGTGCAACCGTACTACTGCTAACTTTGTATTCGATACATCTAAACTCTGGTGCCAAAATAATATTTGCTAAAATTAAGCGAGTATCAGGCAGAGCGATCGTCGTGATACAGAAGCCCCCAATTCTGAAGTCCTTGCTTACTTGATAGCCTACTTCACGAAATGGAAACTGACACAAACACAAACAAACCATTGGGAAGGAAGAATCAGTGTGAAACATTTGCATAGGATTGCGCTTAATATGTCTTTGTCTCCCGGCGCCTTTGACCTACCGTAGACGAAACAGAAGTCAAAGGACTATACGTATTCTTTCTAATCCATAAGCTTGTGAAGCGTACAAGGCGTTATGCTTCTTCTAATGCAAATGAAAGGTAAAGGTTAGGTAACTCTCGATTATTTGGTCCATATATCCGGTGTATACATTGGGCGTAAAATATATACCACCATGGTAAACAAACCGCATTTTCTGAACCTCAGTAGATGTTCAGTACCATTTTACATTAATATAAACATTATGGGGAACTGATACTCACTAGATAATGCATCTTTAAATTGAAGTATCAGAAAATTTCAAAGCGAAATTGGTTAGTCGAAGGAAGCCGTTGGCTGAGCCTGTTCAAGTGAGGCACTGCCTGTGTGAACTCGAACACACGAAACGGCGTAAATCAAAAGTTTGTCGTGATATTCGAAAATTATTTTCCTTAACTTTTTGGTTGTTTGTCAGTACAACCGATCCAGTGGTTCATCCTGTAGACAGACCAATGTCTTTAGTAGAATTGTGGATGTATTGTAGAAAAACTGCCATTATCGGCATTATTTGTTTCTTTTTTTAATTTCAAGGAAAACCAGGCAACTTAAATTTGGCATCCTAATGGTGCACTAGTTCAGGAACAAAACAGAAGTTCGTCAAATTTAAGATGCTGTAACTTGCAACTCACGCTTCCTACATGCCAATAGTTCCTTCATTACATTCGTGGGGTTCCGTTGTAGCTGGGTTGGACTTCTCAAAGTATGTTTGCTATGTTCCATGTATCACCGTTAAACTCAAAAACCGCGCAGGCCGCTTACATTATAAAATAATCCGGAATAAGCTGACTAACGGATGTTTGCTACTCAAGACTAAACGCAAGCTGACTCCATATTTAGCAGATGCTGGTATAACGTTCACAAGTTTGGATCAGGATGAACTGTCAATCATGCATCCTCAAATGAGCATACGTAGGATCTGAGAAAACTAAGTACCTCAATTTGGTGAAACTATACTGAGGACAAAAATGCTACAGAATTTCCAGCACCAATTTGCCATGATAACTGTGATTTAGGACTCAAGATGACATGCAATGGCGTGCAATGGTCGTCTAATCTGTACGTTCGAAGGGGCATCGGATCAAAATTTTGTGGATGCGTCAAAGCTCGCCAACTATGCAAATGAAATTTGAAAACATCATGTGACGCACATCGGAACTTTAGCCACAGCTGACTCCAGGGATGATGCAGAACGAAAGCTAGTGTGTACAATTAACCTCAGAGTTTGCGAGAAACCCAAAGAACGAAACAGAAAGCATATTGTTCTAAAGTGAATGCTTAAATGCTACAACGTGACCAAACGTCAGCGCACAAACATGCAAACACATTGCGGAATCACACACCAGAATGACGAAGAAACCAGGTACCATAGAGAAAAGCGTGCTATTTAGGAAATTCAATCCATGAATTGTGCTGATCACTACTTAGGGCAAATAGCCGACGGGTTATCAACTAGGATAAACGAACAAAAAAATTATTCCAGGTATAAAACCAAAGAATAAATATACGGGTAGGGTGAATTTTGTACGTGATAACAGTATGTAGCTGTAGGATAACCACTGAAATCTGCAGTAATGCAATCAGGAACAGAGGACATCCCCGCCTATTCCCTCAGTGACCAGTTCCTGTGAAACAGGGGCAAAGTGAATCCAACTCGACTGCTAGTTTTGGCCAACAAATCGTAAGCCGCAAGGATACCAGCCAACGGAAGTAGTGGCTTTGTTGTTCAAGAACAACGGAGTTTGTGACGGCACAAGGGCCAATGCAGTTTGAAAGAGTCGGATTTGTACATCGGTATGTGAATTGCGCTACGCACTAAGGATATATGATGACTGCTTAATGTTGATCATGGATGTTCACGAAAGCTTTGGCGTCGGTTGATCATAAAATTACGTCTCATTATGCCAATCACTCAGAACAGTACCGAGCGCTTTGCTCCGCTGAGCTGCACTAGCTCAACCGCACTCAACTAATATCAACACCCAGACTACCCAGACGTACTGTTTTTGGTTTATTCCTTTCGAGTGGAACGAAAGATTGTGGAGTTGAAGGGTAACTCGAAACGGTGCCTTGAAAAGCATTTTCTATTTTAAGTAACTTGGGTTTCGTATGATGTAAAAAAGCGCAAAATTGTGCGGCGAGATAAGTTGAGTGAGGTCATAATCAAACAAAATCAACGACATCCGTGTTTTGTGCCTCCATCTCAAGGGATTTTTATTTGTTTCGTACTTTGCTACGGAGTTTCCTCAACATTGTATTAACTGTTACCATGCTTTCTTTTAATTCTCGGCAAGAATGTCCACTTTTTATTCGCACATTATACCCTTGTTTCGTCGGTGGATTTCTGGGGAACAAAAATTTTTTGTTGACTCCAAACCAGTCCTCTGACACAAACTGATAATAAAGGGTTTCTTCATTGCAAAGCTCGGTTGGAATTTCCATCGTTCAAGTGATACATGAAATCACTTTAAGGCATATTCAAAAAATGTGGGTTTTAGTATAGCTCTTTCTCTTCAGTCGTTTGCGCCATGCCATTTTCCCAGTTTTAGTTTATGCCTAACTAGTGTAGTACTATTCTGCTTATGTGCATCAGTTGGTGTTTCTGCCATTACTCTTGAACCCAGATTCCAACATAAAGTTTTGACCCGATATCAAACAGCCATTCTTATATCCGTTTGAGCGGAACGTGAAGGCTTCACCCTCTTTAAAGTTATCACATGTTTGGACACCACTATGTACAAGTTTTCGCACACCCTTTATGGAAAAACGAACCTGGTTTTACCGTAACCGAAGCAAACATGAAGTATGGGAGATAAAGTGCACATACTATAAACACAGTGTGACAATATCCTATGGCATATGACTCCTATAGCAGCCACTGATTTCAGCGGCACAACCATCTTCACTAATTTTGGCGCTGCCCTGGGCCTGTTGGTTATTGAGCATAGGCAAAAAACGAACACCTGTGTATTTCAACACACTTGAAAATTTTAACCATAAGCTTGGAATTTTTACTATGATATATCATATGGGCAAACTGCCTCGCCCTTGTCATAGTGAACCAGAGAGAGCAAGGTCGTCTGATAAAATCGTGGGAGTAAATGACTGTATGAAATAGGGTTTGAATAACTTGACTTAGATTGCAGTTTCCCTTGAATTCAGAGGAATAGTATATAACTTCTGTCTCCGGGAAAGCGGGCTTCAGGATTGAATGTGAAAAGCGTTTAGAGCAATCAGTTGTTGGAAATCACCAGTGTAAGCCGGTCCAAGTCTCGTTCCTGACTATCTGGTCATATCTTGAGCAGGTATACCGCAGTAACCTCTGCGGCTCGTAACACGTTTACCGTGTCAGGAGTAATTATCGCGTCCTTATCAAAGTCTATGTAAAAGGACGCATAATACCAAAAAACACTCCATGGCAATCTCCTATGTAGAATTCAATTAAAAAGAACATTCATTTAAAAATTGGATACCATAAACGTTTTATTTAACGGCAGTTGCAAGGTCGTAAAAAGCAAGGACGTTACAACACAAAACTACAGTGCACGGAAAGAGAAAGCACTCGAATGTAGACTTGGGATTCCGCCCGGAAGCGTAGCTCCCCTTTTTCGAGCTCCTCTGTTTCAAGAGTGGCAACCAAAGAGTTCTGTCATCATGTCTACAGTTCAACATTCCATCGCAAGCGAATCATGCGTGAGGAACGAAAATTGTGGAGTGTTGTTCTCAGCGGACAATTGCACTAAATGAGGAAACATGTTCTGCTTCACCGTACATAGTTTTATTTAACCGGGAAACAATTCCTTCGAAGAAATATTATGGCCTGCAGGGTAATATGAGCACAAAACCGCATGGAGTTTGATAGCCAATAATTGGTTATTAACAAACTAATCGGTGCCACTGATCTGATCGGCGCTTACCAATACTTACAAATTATCAAAAGCAGTTCTGCATGCCCTATCCTTTAGAAAGGGGTATTTTGCTACGCTAATCTACCAGCAGTAAGCAGTGTGACCAAAACCGGCATCAAATTCCTTCGTGCCATCCGAAAGTACGCAGCCTTTTCTCCCTCCACTGTCATACTCTTTTCGCCTGAAGCAACCCCAATAGAATGCAAACAAAACCATACTCGGCTTCCCGCAGACTGGTATGGTTTCACTATTCGGTGGAAAAGTCCTGCGGCTCAAACTTTGCTGACCGTCAAGTTTAGATCGGATGCCATTATTCCTTTCTCATTATTATTACTCTGATGCTAGATGAAGTTGTACCTGTTTGACCACACTATCTCTGCGCATCCACGTAGGTCGCGATTGGTGACCACAGAAAGGGTTTTCGTGGAGATTACTGTGCTTCCGTGCATAAATCTGTCGGCCCAGCTTAGACCCAGAGTGTGTGGCCAAACCCGCAGAGGCTGCCCAAAGTCAATAACGGACCTAAGTATTTATCAAGGTCTACGGGCGAGATAGCTCAGCGGTTAGGGCGCGAGCGTACTGACCGGAAGGTCCGTGGTTCGAATCCTGCCTCTGTCTCTCGACTTCCCCTGTCTAGGCTTGGGCAACCTGGCAGTATCCCAGCCCTCGTGCTTTCTTCGGGTTGCATGGCAGCTAGGCACCGAAAGGGTGCTACAGCTGAACGGCAACAGTAAAAGCGACAATTACGGCCGTCCACTAGTCTAATCCGGATCCAGGTTTCGCGCAAAAGTTTGCACCAAGACATCCCAGCATCTTTTCTGTACTGCGAAAATTTGCCGTATATTTGCAGCAGTAAACGACATTCAAGTTTGATGGGTAGAACGATTACCAAAGACCAATAAGTCAATTTTGATAGCTAACATATAGGAGACTGGCGTGTATTATCATCTTTGATCACGCTGTCACTAGGAGCATGCTCACGAAATGCACCGAACCAAAGCTTTGTTTGTGCTCCTTCAAAACGCAAGAAAATACGTACCAATCCGTCAGTTTACATTACCCATACACCACCGACTTATAATAACCCAAAGCTGGAGTGGATTTTGCTCATTTTACAAGGGAAGCCAAACCACACCTTATAGGGATATTTGTCCAGGTTGAAGGTTACGATTTCCCACGTTATTTTCACAACTCCGAGTTGGTGGGTTTGCATTTTCATGCACTCAGATATTCCCATGAATCTTCAACAGCAATCACTTGTCCTCTGTCTGGTAGCATTAGTGGTGGTGGCATGACTTCGAATGAGACGTTTGTCTCTTTTATCTCATATCCTCCTATAACGCTTTCGCATTTGTCGCTTGCATTCACTTTTTGTTTCTGTTGCCATGCTCTTCAAAAATAAGAGATAGTAGTAGTCGGTACACTAAACCACCTCCTCGTGGCGCCGGCTGGGTAGCCCGTACGTCGGTCTGGGTGAGCTAACTGTTCAGCAACTCCAAACATGGTTAACCACCCTGTTTGTCTTCGTTGTGTTGGTCGTATTCGACAGTGTACAATATGAATCATCTGGTACCTCTGCACCAGTTCCACCCAGCACACAGAAGAGAATCTTGGGGCTCACGTGTGAGGAATATGGCAAGTACGGCAAATCGAAAGCTCGCTTGGTAGCCCACCGTCGAGTTCACGTTCATGAAAGTGTTGGAACAAACGTGGTCGCCCACTAGACCTGCGCTGATTGTTCCCGCCTCATTCCGAAGAAGATTGGCCCGAGTGAAGACCG
The DNA here is from genome assembly GCA_003604175.2 of Clonorchis sinensis. Classification (NCBI taxonomy): domain Eukaryota; kingdom Metazoa; phylum Platyhelminthes; class Trematoda; order Opisthorchiida; family Opisthorchiidae; genus Clonorchis; species Clonorchis sinensis. The sequence goes on from CM030371.1 coordinate 5,419,556, forward strand.
TCGGATAGCACATCGTATTCAACATAATCCAGATATGCTCAACCGAGTGAAGAATTCTGGTGTGCGCTATTTCCAACAGTAGGTACAACCACTCTGGTGCCAGGCTAACGACCTATATCCGTCTTGTGACACGCAAACCGCGCTGGTTGCCAGATTGGAGCAGTATTTTCCTTGTCGATAGGCTATCAGCATCAAACCCAGGTTACGGGTGCTCAACTGCCAAGCGCAACAGAACTAATCATTAACTGGTGGCCAAGAACAAACCATCGGTAGAAAAAACACGAATTAAACAAACCGTGGATTGCGTCTTGTCACTCTTGACGTCCCATGCTGGCAGCTCAGTTGCATTTGAACTAAAGTCGCAGTGTGGCATCATGACACCTGAGCAAGTCCTGTCGCTTCTGGACATCCACGCCTCCAAGACATTTCCACACACCTAGAAAACGGTATCCTGACGTCGTCGTCTGCAAGCGCATAGGGTCCCGGTCAACCGTGAGCAGATCCATTGAGCCAACTACGCCGCCATCCAGACCCTATACCACCAAATACAGAAAGATGCAGCATCTGCTATGCCCCATGAGTCGTGGAAGGATCTATAAAAGGTGACCGAGGCCTACCCCTGGACGCCGAGTAGCATTGGATACAAGTGCTCTCTGCTCCAAAGCACGTGGATAGCCGGCCAAGTCGTGCAGTGCTATCATCCGACTGGAGTTTGATCGAACCAATTACAGATGAGGAAGTCGGCCGTTTAATAGGCCGTTTGTCCTCAGGTCTGGGCAAGCTCATGCTCAGGGTGCTTCGCCGGTTTAATGCCAACGCGGTCGTTGGATATTTCAACCTACTCTTATTGTATGTGGGTTTTCCGCCGCATGAGCGTCGTGCTCGTTACTCTAGTTCCAAAGATCCCAAATCCAAATTCATCGGACCAACTGAAAGTATACCAACTTTGCATATATTCTTGTCTGATGCTTTCTTCAAATGCTTGCTGATAGCTGAATCGTAGATTGCTATTTTCCTTACTCCAGTTTGTAATTCTACATCAAGATGGTTGCTTAGAAGCCACACCGCTCTTACACGTCCTGCGTTGCCACTCTTCAGCGACTGCTACTAACTTCAGCTTGACCTCGCATGACAATTATCGGATCTGCCAAGGCGTTTGGAACGCTGTCTCCTCTAGTTTGATACATCGCACAGTCCTGTAAGAATGCTGTAGCTTTTTACCCCAATTCCGAGGTTCACTGCTACAGGGGCATGAGACAGGGAGATCCCTTCCCCCGATATTGTTCAATGGATGAGGTTTTTTGACTGTCGATGCTGCAACTAGGAAACCAGTTCCATGACACCTCAGCGGATGGTTTTGCCTTCGCTCACGACTGAATCGCGTGTGTAAAAAAAGTCAGGTATGCGTTACAAAGAAGCTTGAAGTCAAGTTTGGAAGTGCTGGTATGAAGGGGAACGCTTAAAAGACGAAATTGATGGTGATTTGTGTGGACAGGGAACGGGACAGCGGTTTCAGTTGAACCATTTTGTTTTGCCGAGGAACTCGTCGCTCTTCTGGGCCCGAAGTAAGCGGGCATAATATGGCCATTTCCTCCACGTCCGAGGTTAGTTGTCTACAACCACAGACAGCAGCTGCTGAAATCACTCAATAAGGTGACGCGTGCCCCGTTGAAGCCGCATTAAAGGATGAAGATCGCAAGAAACTGCCTGATACTGAGGCTGACATATTTTCTCGTGCTTGGGCAAGTTTACCGAAATACCCTCAAATGGGTCGGCAATTAGTCGGGCAATTTATGCGTGGCTGGCTAGGTCTAATAAAGGGCACCCCGATCAGCTTCATACATGCCAGTAAACAACATGGGGGACTTGGTATCCCTAGTCTGCTGGCAACCAACCCGATGCAGCGGAGAGCGCGTATTGAATGGCTTCCATCTACTTAGGTCCGCGTACTACGTATGTGGTCAGTGATTTCGCAGTTGACAAGATTGTTCGGGACTTTAGCCTTCCCATTCGAGTCCAAAATTAATGCGCAAACAGTGATGAAGAGCTGGCGGTCCCTCAGAGTGATACTCTGCACAAAAGTGTTGACAGTCGCGGTTTACATGATTTGGTCGCTTCACCTCTGTCGAATTAATGCCTTGTTTTCCCAAAACGAGTATTTCATCAGATGTTTATCCGTGGTATCCAGCTCGGAGCGCCTGGTGTATTCATCGTGGCCAGACCATCTTCTGTCGTAGAAACTGTAGCCAACCGGAGAATATGTTGCACATTCTGCAGTCCTGCTAGATCACGCATGTTGCTAGCTATGCTCATTATAATTGGGTTGCAAGGGAACTTGCAAAACTTCTCCGTTGCCCGGGATAAACCGTCTAAGATGGTTGAGAGCACCTACATCGACGTCATTCATCTAGCATTACCTAATCACTGTTCGGGGGTAACCAGAAACTGTGATAAACGCACCATAGTCTTGGATGGGCGCACAGTGACGGTGTGGAATGGGAAGAAGCAGAAGTATGCTGCAGATGAATGTTCCCTTCCCATAATCTCAGTTCTAGATGCATTTTGCTCCATAAATCGATGATAATTGCTTATCAAGGGATCTGATTTCCTTAGTCTGCCAAAGCTGTTATGGGGCCGCGATTTCCTAAGGTCACAGTCAGTGACTTGTGTTTGCCCACCATTCCGAGCTGTCTGGCTGCTTACGACACTTTTATGCGCGATACATGGCGGTAAGTGTACCTTCTTGTCACTAACTCAGTATGACGGACAATTTGCGTCTGATGTGCGAGTCTTCACTGTGCTAACGCTTACCGTACCTTGAAGAGCATTTAGCATTTGTTATCCTCTCTCCTGTTGCTTTAGGCGTATTAGGCGCGTTACCATACCAAAGACTCCTACATACTTTGGGATTCATCCTGTCCGTCTGGAACCGTTGGTGGCACGAATTTAAATAAGATGCTCCCCTCGTTTTCTCTAATATTCTCTTGTATATCTAGTGCTTGCATTAACTTTTTGTTTGTGTCCATCCTCTTTAAAAATAAGCGATAAAATTAGTGGTTCTTAGAAAATTTCAACGAGTCCCAGATCTGCGGGAAACCTTTTTAATCTAAAACTGAAGTTACCAGGCCGTTTATGTTTGCGCTTTCAAGGCAGTCACGTGTTCTAAATTTTCACTGTCTTTTGCACGTTAAGACTGCACGTGCGTGACCAAACCCTGACCAATCTCACCGCTTCCTCAAGTGGATTCAGTAAGGGTGTGAATTGCGATTTTGCTGGTCCGTGTAAAATGTTATTATCTTTTCTTGATAGAGGCTGGTTCATGAAAGAATACATCCAATTATGGTACAGTGAGCCTCACAACTGCTGGACCTTGACCACATATGTAAGCTTGTGCAGAAGCACCCATCCAATCATTGAGAAATGAGTCATCTGTTGACCGGAACGTTGGCAGTGTGGAGGTTTGGGACTACTTTGTGTGGTTGAATATTCTCGTGACAACCCATGGTTAGCTGTTTAAGCAGTTTGTTTTCCTAGTCACTCTGACTTATGAACCACACTGCATTCGTTATATTTGTCTTGGCGACGCGGACCGACTTATACTTCTTCAATGAACTCCGTGCACCTAACTATTTATGTTGCTTCGGATTCGTGGTTGGTTTTTTAGAAGATTGTGGACGCATAACCTAGTTTCTTCTGATTCCTTTACTTGAAACTTGGGAAGTGTGGTCTATGTGGTCCATGGATTACTCCACTAGGATTTGGTGGTTTTCGGGTGAAGCTGGGACTTAGGCCTCATTTAACGATTGTATATCACTGTGTGGCAGGCCCCCGTTGGATAGGCTAGGCACTAGTTTCTCGGGGTCATTCAATCATGTCAGTCACTGGACCTAACAGACTTAGAACAGTAAAATAAATGCTCCACATTTCTTGGTTCCTATCTAGCTTGGAAAATACCAACCGAAGAAATTAGATTGGGAAAAATTCCAGTGGTAACCTTGGGAATAGCCTAGAGGAAAAGCAATTTTGATGCCGTTCGGAAATATGACGTTGAAATATTCTTCACAATTGATAACATCTCGTAAGGGGTAAGAAACTTCCTCAACTAGAACACTGCAGGAAATGAGTTTGCCGAATTACTCCTACAGAATGACGAACCACATATGTAGGCCAGACAGCCAGACATCTCCCTGCGTGAATCACCAGATGCATAGAATATACGCGTTTTTCTTCACATCCCGGTACGCTAATGAGAGTAGTTGGTTAATTTCGGACAATTTGGGTTCAGGTTGACGAAAACCCGGGGACTGAACCTATCTGAAAGGCCCCAAAAGGGGCGAAACCGGTCTTGGGTCGGCGAAGTGTTTTCAGCAACCTTAAAAGCAGTGTATTGCGTTTATACAATGCTTCACGTTATCTAGTATATCATCCCAATTGAAATGAGGTGGCCTGGTGCAGCGCATTCAGCTCCTCAAAACTATCATAAACGAGCGAATCAGCTAGGTTTCAGGTGTATCCCTCGTCAAGACAAGATTGGTATACAAATGACTGTATTTCGCCAAGTTCACCTTAGTTTGAAAAATCTGAACGTGGCTCCGCCATTGCTATTCATACACTTGAGTGAAGCCATAAGATGCACCCCAAAGATATACCTATACCCTAATCAGGATTCAAGTCACACGTGGAACAGACGTGATCTGGAGCACTAGCGATCAACACACAACCGAAATGCGTCAGCCACACCCTCATTTATCTGACTTATAATTACTACACTACTTAACTGACAGTGGTCAGATAGCAAGCACGAAACTGAACAATGAAGGGTTGTAGCATATATCCGCCAATTGATCTCTGAAACCCATCTATCGGAAGAAATGACTGCGGTCCCAAAGAACGCTGCACTTGGTTCACAATTGGTTGACTGTCAAAATAATTTTGAACAATGTTTCTCACTGAACCACATTCAGCTGGATTCAAATGAGTCTCTCGTCATCATCGATTTGGCATTTAATTCAAATACAGGCATACGCCGTTGAGAGTATGGCCACCCGAGGATATTTTTTGCCATGCCAGCATTAAGACAGACTTTAAGTTTCTGAGTAACAAACAAGCCTCTCTGTAGCTTTTTAATTCGAAGGTGGCGCAACAACTCAAAGCAAACGAAACGTGAATTGGCCTAACTCTAGTAGTTTCTCCAGACGGTTTTGGTGCAGTTGTCAACCCGGATAAAAGTGATTATGGTTTCTTACCTGTTAGTTGAAAAGCATCGAAAAGCATCTCAGACGGGAGTAAGGGAACGTCATCAAGATAGACAGCTCACTCCAGAAAAACTCAATAATAACTACGGAATTTACGTTTTAACTAGTATGCAAAAGCCAAGCAGAACATTTGGTATAAAACTCCAATGGGCTTGTTCAGGAAGATATTTCACACGTTCCTCCATGAGAATTACGGGTAGCACAGTTTTGTTCTAAACAATAGGAATCACAGTAAACTAGCAATAGGAAAAAACGATTTTGTCATGCGTCAACAACGCAAATAAATTTCTGCAGCTACTTATCCTTAAATATCATAATGAGAGCAGTAAAGTATTTCAGCTTCTGTTAGGCGGAATTCTACACAGATCCCGCTTTACCGCCCGCAGTCGGGTGCTGCTTCGGCCAAAAAGCCTATCCCACACAAGATTGGGCGGGAATTCGAGAGGCTTGCCGGTCCGACATCAAGCCCAGATCTGATTGGTCGAAAATCTGGACCCAACAGCCAATCATGACCCAGTATTGGCCGATTGCCGGTTGCCAATGGTGCATCCAGAACGCGTCAGAATTTCCAGAAAGTTATTACCGCCTACGCTATATATATGAAGCGCTGTACAAATGCTCTTGACTTCGTTTGGGGCGTTAATATATCTTGTACACCTTTGGTGGTTGTTTTGGCACGCACGCTAGCTTGGGAGGCTCAGACCGAGAACTAAGCTGAGAAAGTACTTTTACTACAGCCCCTCAGAGTTAGAGTTTTTATTAGCCATTTTTACCAAGTAATACTGAATATCGTGATTAATGAGATGACTCAGTTGGTTAGAGCGCGAATTTTCTGACCTGGAGGTCCGACTTTCGAACCCGACCTCTGCCTCTCGACTTCCCCAGTCTAGGCTTATGCAACCTCTCTGCATCCCAGACATCGTGCTTCCTTCGTGTGGCATGGCAGTTAGGCGCCGGTAGGGTGCTACAGCTGAACAATTTTTTCGCGGTTTACGGATTCATTCATTTCATGGAATTTTACCTGGAGTACAGGCACCAGATGGCCTAAAATGCTTGACACATTTTGAAAAAAATTAGTTAAGATAACTTGCTGTTGATACACTAAGTACGGTATAAAACCGGCAATGTAGGTTGTTTTGTGTCAACGGATTGGTAAATTGTTTTTACACAGGCTTTTAGAAATCCCGTGTAAATTTCCAAATAGAAACCTTCCAAAAATATCACCTGTTGCACTTACACGGCAAAAAGTTCTTTCTTGGACCATAAGAAACGGTAACCACCGTCTTGACTTAGAAGGACACTATGAGTGGATACCTAAAGGAAGCTATGTAAGTTGACAATCTGACGCCCGGACATTTGAAAAACAATTGAAAAGCACCTAAATGACTCTTATTAAATGACTCGTAGAATTCTGCCCAGATATAGATACTAGGTGTCAGGCTCCTGCATAGAAAGGCTGGATTCAGAAAACCAGTAATTGTACACAAGAAAAACATATGCCCAGTGAAGTACTCTCGTGAAGTACTCAGTGAAGTTGCTCTCGTCGCCACCACTCATGCCTATATTTAACGCCGTGATCCACTAGCGGACGACGTATGTTTTTGTATACGCTTATTTGAACAAAATATTACCGGGCTGTGTGGTGATATCATCTATCTGGGTACTTTGACGTTATGGCTATGGAATGTTGCTGCTGGTCAGCGTCTATCAATGCATCGCAGAACCAAGCACGCCACGTTGAAAACTCGCCTTCTATCGAGTGCACCATGAAATAGCTGAATCGCGCAATAAACAAAGAATCTTGTGAAAGCTCTAGTACGAAACAAATTGAGAATCAAATTTTTCTTACTTTATTCTGAAACCGGTATTCTACATGCTAGAATAACGCACTCCGTTTCATATCAATATTAGTTTTGGTACAATGCGCGTAGTATGTTCATCATATATCATTTCTAAATTACGTAATCCCTTAAAAGATTGATCGACACTGTTGCAAAATGTTTACTACCACAGCTAAATGGATGCGTGAGCAAAAGTACAACGTGTTACGATACTCAACTACAACAAAATACAACAAAACGAATTGCACTGACAAGTGAGCAGCATCACCGTTCGACGTCAGTGGCGATTGGTTCAAAAAAGCCTATTATTTCAACTGACAGTGGTTTTGTTGATTTACACGGATTATACCAGCTGTCATCAACGTAGAAAAGAAAAAAATAGGAATTCACTCTTATGACTACTCTGTGTACGTCCTCCTGATCATTTGACTCATTCATTAGGTAAGATAAAATGCATCTGTCAAAAAATAGCTCTTCCTTTTCCTTAGATATTTCTTCACCGTACGTGAGATAAATACTTAAATAAAGGGAATGCAATGCATCAGGAACAATTAACCCCATTCTTTATCCCACAACATGAGAGGCCAGTAGGCTGAAAAATCTATACTATAAAGTAAATGTCTTACCGTGCAAAGATACATAAGATGGAAAGTAATTTCTGTAGCATTGGCAGTCCACGAACAAGTTGATTAATTGACACGTCCAACCAAACCCAAAAAAATCAGCGACTCAACTGGAATGTTCCAATATTGCCAACTATTGTATTCTTAGCTGGGTTGTTGGAGCGAGCAGAAAGAAGCTCCTGCAATTACATCAGCAGATGTTATGGTACAGAACTAGTGAGATCAGTCACAAGGTTTGCCTGAGAAGCACATAAACGATTAAAGCAGGAGAGGCCACACCCATGGATATGATGGATACAAAAAACTCAGTGAGTTGTAATCCACGGTGAGTAATAAGTGTATTAGCAAAGACGCCCCCAATTACTTACCGCACAATCGCAAGCGTAAATTTATGCGCTTCCACTTAATGACAGAAAACTTTTACCTGGAAGGTTGATAAAATGCTCGAATTTGGACGAACTATAGTTTATCGTGATTCGCGAAGTAATTCGTCACGAATAACATAGGGCAGCATATATTGAAAAGCATCAGGAAAACTATTATGCTTTGAAGTGGGCTAGTATGCTGACATCATGGTTCACAAGCTCGGGCAGTGGGAAATCCAGGGCTACTATCCATTCGCTGCACTTGCCCGTTGATTCAGTGACAATGCGCTTGAAAATAAAAAAATGCACCAAACATTTCGTGCAGGACATTCTACTTGGTTCAAGAAAAAATATTTTCTCTAGATAATGAACTTTTTAAAGTCCACTTATGAATATTGGTAATGCCAAATAGCTTCGCTGAAGTCATTGCGTACAGATTGGGTTTTTGACGACTGGGCGAATTATTATACTAGAGGAGGAACAATTAATATGGGCTGATATGCATTTCCTTGAGCAGGCAATTCACCTGAACAAACGGTGCAGCCAATCTTAAGACATTCAGATGATACCAGCTGTATTTTGCACATTTTCTTTGTCGATTTTTAACGATGTGGGCCCAACTGGTGGCAAACAACTGTTATAGGTATTCAAAAGATAAAAGAGATGAAGTAGATATTAATGTATATTTTCAAACGTGTTGAGAGTGGAAGGAAAACTCTCCTGAAAGACAAGCACAAAGCTCTGATCGAGCGATCAACATCTGACATAAACGTAAGAGATTGATGCACTTTTTACCTATGTAAAGCGCGCCAAGTAAACAACGAAATTTTATAACGCGTACTACCCGAGTTTACATGTTCTCTTAGAAATGCATTTAAAATGATACGCCTGGACTGTAACGTCCGATTCATCAAATGTCTTCATTACATCTAACTTGATAGGGGCAGACCGGCTCTGACGTTGAAACTGGAAAGATGGTCATACATCGTACGCATTGTCACTATAAGGCACGCTCAGAGATTTTGGAAGGCCGCATTTTTAGCCAGTTTGTTTACTTCCTTTCCCATTAGTAAGTTGCTTCAAAAAAGACCTCTAAAACTTTCTGAAGCCCAGTGGTGTGCCATAGGATTTTTCTCCACCTTCCGTAGAAGTTTTGCTCATTGTCTTTAAGTACGGTGCGTGAATCAAAAATGTCCGCAGCGATCAGAGTGTTCATATTAATAATATCTATCCCTAAGTCTGCCAACTGACGAGTCGACGCATCTCAAGGCATCGCTGAACCAAATCACTAAAGTTGCTAGGTTGATCAAGAACTTCAAGCAATCATTTCAACCTTACATGTGATAAGCCGTATAACCGCTTCTTACAGTATCATACAATATATGTATTTGTGAACGCAGTGACCAGTGTGGAAAATAATTCTGCTGCTCCAGCAGATATGCTTTACTTAGAGAGGAAGTGATCATAGTTTAAAAAAATGAAACGATAAAGAATCGGCACTGAAATTCTCGAAGGAGCTATGATAGGACTAGACGCGCGCACCCGCCCTGAGACGGGCAAGTGGTGTACTGGCTTCAGGGAATTCAGGAATATCCAATGCACGAGGAATTTCTCCGAAAAATCTCTAGTAAAAATCTTGTTCCACAGATAACGGTACAATTTGTTCAGATGTTTCCAAAAAGAGTTTCGATTGCAGAATATTGGCGTGTCGCAATACCAGAACGTAAACAAAGTTGACAATGCCACTTGGATTTACAATGCTGCGAAAAATGGGGATGATGTGCTTGTTGAACTTTGGAGAGGTCATTTTTGGGAAAATGTTAGTAATGAAGAAAATGCACACGTATTTGAAGCCCGGAGAAAATACCTCAGACGAGTCAATAAATTCTTTTGATCGCCCTGCTGCCCCTCAATCGATCCCGGCCTTTGGTGCTGTTCGTTTACACATACACACTGAGAGTGTAGCGTTTTGAACTTTGGTGGCATGGTCTCGGTATTAAATGGACAAATTTCCAGTTTCTTGGCGGAGTTTACTCTTACCACTTGCCTGTAGTTCTTCGGAACAAATGAATATACCAGATCACAATGACTACAATGGATTTTGAACACCGGGCCTTGTTAACTTTCAGTGCAGTGTGATTAAAAACCAGGTAGCTGATAAAGTCACCTAGAACAAACATCGGGAGCTCGTATGCAAAACAAACGGACTATTGCCAGCTGAAAATGATATGCGAAGTCACTCAGGCCCAAAATTTCTAGTGGTGTCTGAAAACTTGTAAGTTTCACTTGAAATCACAGGATATTGACTGCTATAAAAGCAGGTTTGAGAAGCGATGATACAAAACAAAGAGCCCAGTGAAATTAGGACCAATTTCACAACTTTAGGCTTCAAATTGCGCAAGTTATGGACGCAAGTGCCATAGTGGTTCTGACGGCCTGTCTGCTCCATTTTCTGTTACCCCTTACCTGCCTCTTAAGGATGAAAACCACAGCAACCGTGTTTTTAATGGAATAATACTATCGTTTATTTTGAAAAGCATGGTCACAGATATAAAAAGTGAATGCAAGCAATGACTGTGAAAGGGTTACAGGAGAATATGAGATAAAAGAGAGGAACGTCTCATTCGAAGTCATGCCACCAACAGTTCCAGTCAGATAAGATGGAATATACACTCAACGCCATGCACCACGCATAAAAGTGTCGTACGTACGCAGAGAGCCCACAATGGCGAGCAAACACTGACTACTACTAATACTACTACGTCATCTACCACTGTCAATATTTGCGTATATCAAGCCTAGGTTGTGTCGAATTCTGGGGGCCGGATGGATTTGTGGAGTTGCCGAACCGTTCTTTAACGTTTCGTTCGGTCTGTCATCTCAGTTTTCGAGATAACATAAATGAACTAGTTGACTGAGATCATGGATAACGATGTCCAAGGTTCCAGAGTATGAGTCATCTACCAGGAGGGAAGGTATTACACGCTTACTGGTTACAGGTAGGTAGCGCGTTATTGCATGTTTAGCAAAATGCATGACCACATATATCATAATAATGAGTAACCGACGATCACTGCCGACATTATGGTGTAGGTGAGATTTTCTTCAATGGAAAGCTTTAAAATTCTACTGGAGAGAGCACTGAGGCTCTTTCGATTACATCGGCATGCATTTGTCGACAAACAAATGAAGGACCAAACGTGATTGATTTGCTTCAGTTCAAACTGATTCCACTAGAAGCACACTTGTTTGGCAAAACGTCAACATAAAGAACATTTACCTGATTCAACAAGGAGTATCTTCTGATCGATCCTCAAATCCAAGAATCTGCTCCTCCTATTTTCGGTGACCAACCATCCCTTTCTAATTAGTAAGCTCTCGGTTTCATCCACATTTGACTACTATATAGAGGACCAAAGTTAGTATCCCTTAGTAGGTCCCGAACTACATGTACAACATTTCCAGGTAGATGATAAAATTCTGCTTTTCGTGTCGTCCTCTTCCCGCAGCATTAATGTCACTGGTGGTCAAAATATGTCAGACACCTTCCTCAGCCACATTTCAAACGTCTTCGCACTAGAATAACTTAGTGCATGTTATCCATATATTTTGACACCCGACTAGTAGACCTGATACACATTAAGTTCGATTCCCTAAAGCACTCCGGCAATAGCTTTACCCCTGTACTGTGGCAGAAATATGTTGCTTATCATATAACGAAGGGGAATAGATCAAACGTCCTAATGGAAGCATTCAGCACTGCTTCGTACTTCGTATCAGGCTAACGATTACAAGCCACCAACTTCTTCTCATAGGCACGTCAATCAAGTATTTTTCTCTTAATCCATAACGGGGCCGTTTTTTCCAGTATTACTGACAATTGGCTGTAGAACTCAATAGATGTTTTGTCCTTTCTGTGCTGAAAGACCGAGATGCATTGTACAACTGTTTCATCCTTGCTGGGAATCATTAGCAGTGTGCCTCTCACTCAACTCAGAATCTGGAACCCTCAAACTTCCGGCTAGTGGTTGGACACTTTATCGTCTTACTAATGTTGGGCAGTCGGCAATGGGATCAGCAGTCAGCTAAACAGGACATATCATCACTCTTCATCGAATAATGGAAACCACATTAAGCGATTACTCGCTAAATGTTTACTACGGTGACGAGGAATTTCCAAACCTGCTGAAATAATCCTTCCGCTGGGGTGATTAAGAGTTCCTGGTTTTAAATTCCATGGTCGTAACATGGCTGTGCCCCAAAATAGCCTATAAGTCGAAAGGGGGTGTACTACGCACATATGAGTTCATTAAAAATAGCAATAAACGATCTGCAAATTGGCAGACCAGAATGGAAAGCTACTAAACATAACCGGACTAGCGGTGTACAACTTATAAATTTGTAACGTAATGAATCTACAACTTTTCAGGATTGACTGAATGCTCTGTAAATAAGCTGCGGGTGGTTGGTCAACTTTTTGTTGCGCCTAGAGTGGATAGTGTCACTCAGCATGCATTAGTGATGGTTAGCTCACATCATTCTAGAGTTTACCGCCTGCTGTGCCCAGTGCTACAGAGGGCTTGTATGCTTTTAAACAAGGGGCAAATCAGTTTTGAAAGTGCGATCCAGTGCCTTCTAACTTTGAACTGACGGATGTTCGTAACGTTTTCGTAACCATATAATTGACGAAGTGCGCTGGTTAGCCTCAATGAATGAGATAAAATAACTCACTCACCAGCTACGAGCATGTACCAAAGTTTATTTGGCAGGGATCTACAGTAAAACTCGTCGACTACGTCAAATAAATCCTACCCGTGTTACATTCTTCTCAAATGGTCCCTCAGATAGAACACCAAGAAGTAGACCGTCGTTAGCGATCTAATACCCTAGCAGTCGACGGGCATCTTTGTCAAGAATCGTAACTGGAGAAAGTTGAGAGGCATACTGGCGGACGAGTAAACCCATGTGCATACTGATGTGCTGCGTATGCAGTAATTTTTTTCAGAACAAGTGTATTCTACATGCAAGACGGATGTGCATCTACTCATACATCAATTAATTGTCGTCTTCATGTTACCACCAAGTTGATTTAGTCACCTATGCCACAGTCAAACAAAACGATCCCTATGTGCTAAAGTGTATCTGCTGCCTCAAACAAAACGTGAAGAGAACTGAAAATAGTGTCCACTTTCAAATAAATTCAACATAGAGGTATTTGCCGAGAAGTTGCGGTCAGTATGGTGCACGTTTTAACTGACGACGCATTTTACAAGGTGCTACGCAGTTTTTAACAAGATTCTCAACCATCTGACATTACACTTGATTGGATAAATTCGAACTCTGAAACCTCGGTTGGGTCACATTTTATGAATGGTTACTTCCCATACATCTAGAGAGATTTTAATCCTACTCTTCAACAAAATGCATCTTGCGCCTAATAAATCTATGATACATGTGCATCCAAACATCCCAAATCGAAACGAAAATCGGTGACTAGCAGTAGGAATGAGCCTTTGGCTCATAAACTGACCAACGCGAAAGGTAGTCGAATATCAGGCGATATTTAAGGACCCAGCAAGGACCGTGCATACACTGGAAACCCAATACAGATAAGGAAAATGTGGAAGTTTTGAAACAAAGACGCGAACCGTCAAGTAATATAGCACACTTGCAAGTGTGTGGAGAGTGGTTTTTGATCAACCGAGAGGACAGTAGAAAGTGTGAGGTTATCAGTGAAAAGCCCTGAGTCTTAATTAAATTCCTCCCCCCAAACCCTAACAAAATTACCCCAGCACAACTTAGTACACAAAGACCAGCAAAGACAACATTCAAGTGGAATTTTATAATAAAGCTTTCTAGACCTGGAAACCATGGTTTTAAAATCCTGATTCGCAGTGGCGATGATTCCCTCTAGATTACCTGTGGCAATCTGATATGCCCCTGTGCCTACCAGATTCCAGTCGACTGTTGTTGACAAAAATGCTATCCGTTGCTGTAACCCTTAGCCACAAACACCCCTTACGTTTGAAAGTCTAACGCATGACTAAATTAATTCAGCTTCTTCCAAACCTAAATCGACCAGAACGCATTGATGTTGCCCGTTGCTAAATCAAGGATTTTGTGGACAGTTTCAGCCAAAGTATCGGGGTAATTAGTTCCTGTGTTAGGGCCAACTACTAAGATTCAGGGAGGCTGGGATGCCGAGAAACATAATGGTGTCTATCATATTCAAGTGAGGGGGCACTTTTACTTTTGAGCACTGAGACGCACAACCTTCAAAACCTTCAACAATGAAGCACGTTTTACCTGAAAGAAGATAAACCTGCACATTCATTTTAGAATCACTGAGAACAGCAGGTAAACACGTAAGTTGAGCATTGACTGAAGTTTGAGTGACGCTTTAACTTCCCTAGGTTTTGGTTGGCAACTTGCCGCTAAGGAGTAGAGCACTCAAACGTATTCTGAAATTTCACACAGGACCATATCAAAGCTTTTTATTGTATAGGCTTTCAATTCACTCAGAATATGCTTCCAGGTAATTTAATACCACCACAAAATTGTAATTTATGAAAGATTTGTGCGTGTTTGTTTTAGCTACTTTGTCAACCGAATGCACACAGGAATTTTTAAACACTGAAACTTCTCTTCTGATGCCACTCAGTTTATCGAAAATATTGTAGCTTGTAACTCACGCGGTTCATTGTGTAGCGGACTGCACCATAGCCTTCCAGAGAAAGTCCGAGTCTTCCTCACTCGTATGATGGAAAACAGCAGTTTGCTGCCACAGTGAGTAAATGCGGCCGTCTGCGTTCGGCAAAAAGACGCACTGATCGATACTAACGCTTTGTCCACTGACTTTCTACCTTGTTTTCTCCAAAGTTGACCGCATTTTTCAACCTAAGCGGTTCCGATTTTGACATCTAAAATACCAGTCCACCATCGGAATTGCTGTTACCCTACAGAGGCAAATGAATGCCTTCACTTGGAACAACACTTTAGAGGGTATTTCGAGGAACACTGCTCCCTGGGACCAGTGATTTTTTCCAAGACTTTAATAACTGGATTACCGCTGGTTCTATATGAACTGACCAATATCTGAGAAGAAATCCCACCAAAACGGTTTTACGAAGTCGCCGTGTTTCCTCGTTATAAAGTGCACTGAACGGCAAACCGACAGGTACCGACTTTCCAATGAGTGAAATTTTGATGTGAATCAACATCCGCACAGCTTTTAGTTTCATTTCTTAATTTATCAAATTTTCCGTGGAATGTCAGACTTTATTGTCTCCCTCTTTTTGTCGCGAGTCAATTCGTCAGACGTTTGAATAGCAAACTTAATAGATCAAGAAAATATATATTAAATTATATTATATTAAGTTATATTATATTATATTATATTATATTATATTATATTATATTATATTATATTATATTATATTATATTATATTATATTATATTATATTATATTATATTATATTATATTATATTATATTATATTATATTATATTATATTATATGTTGTATCGACATGAAATTTCGAGAACTAGCTGGCTTCGAATGCTACACTGAAAGTGTTCAGGTAGCGACTGATCCACCGTTAGAGGTAGTTGAATTTAACAGGATGTAAATTTCTGAAAGTGGAGTAATGAAGCCTGAAAAAATTGTGAACATCATAACACAGCAATATAAATGTACCGGAGGAAGTGTGGGGGCTATATCGTAAGAAAACCTACAGGCTTCCTGGAAATATTGTTTTTTTTATAATCGATGCCTGCTTACATCCAGTCTGATATTCTTACTGTCACTTTCTGAATGCATGGTGTATATGGTGCTCTTGTTGCGACGATATTAAGCAAAGTCTGTGTACATGCTTCTGGACTTTGCCAACCGACAGTGAGTTGCATTTGGGACCGTGAACACGAACCGTTCATATGAGGAAAAACTGAACGCGGTTGTTCGTCAAAACTGCCAAACAGGCTTGCTTTAGGAGCTTAAAATCAGCCAGGAAGTTTTAATAATTTCCGTTTGTTTATGAATTTAAACGACTGTCTTTATCCCATGTTGCATACTTATCAGCAAGGACGCCCTTGGTCTATGAGTGAGATGCTGTGTCAATAATTTCTATCAGTGCGAAAAGTGCCACAGTGCCAGAGTGAAAATAAGCTTCATGTCTCCACATGAAAAGAAGTTGGATAAATAACTATTGAACCAATCAGGTACGACTTTGTGATGTAAGCGCTCACGGTGCTAGGCCTGCAAACAATTCCCCAGGACTAAGTAACACGATATGTGCATGCAGACCAAAGCTCGTGGTTGCTGAAAGGAGTCACTGAATCAGACCCAGTCAGTGAAGCATATGGCTAAACCGCTGGTGTTGCATACCAACGGAGCTAAGCAAAGATATAGCTCTTCATAAATTTTATTGACTAGGGTATTGCATCGTGCACAGTGGCTTATAAAAGGGGAGCACTTCAAATACTGAGCCATCCTAAGGACTACGCGTTTCGCCTGTCAGTGCTCAGCAATGGGTAGTCAAACAATCACATGCCTCCTCTTGCATCTTACGTTCACATTTATGCAGGCGCAAAACGATGATTTGGTTAAGACACTTGCACATGGAGGCAAGGTTCGTGGTAAACAAGAGACAGTTCAACTGCATGACAGGACGGTCGACATCAGTGTCTACAGAAAGATACCGTTTGCCAAGCCGCCAGTTGGCAACAAGCGGTTTGCTCCACCTGAAGCACATGAAGGTTGGGGCGGGGAGCCACTAGATGCCACAAGACCACCGCCAGCATGTTGGCAGTATGTGGTGTTCGAAGGTTTCGATCAGAATAATCCAGGTGCTCGAATGTGGTTAAACAATACGGAAATGAATGAAGATTGTCTTTATTTGAACGTTTGGGCTCCTCTCAACTCCGGCATGTCGAGAAGTTTCCCAGTTATGGTGTGGATATATGGGGGAGGATATACTAGTGGCACCTCTACACTGGATGTCTACGATGCCTCAATCCTGGTAGCTAAACATGAGGTCGTCGTCATGAGCATGCAGTATCGAGTTGGTGCATTTGGTTTCCTCCGACTGGCTCCAAGTTCTGATGGCTCGAATGTGGCAATGGGAAATGCAGGGTTGCTGGATCAGCTTTTAGCACTAAAATGGATGAAGGAGAACATAAAGGTGTTTGGAGGCGATCCAAGCCAAGTCACGGTATTTGGAGAATCCTCAGGCGCTGTGAGTGCGTCCCTTCAGTGGCTGTCTCCTTTGGCGAAGAACTATTTCAACCGTGTGATCCTGCAGTCAGCCAGCGCGTTGACCAGGTGGGCTGTTGAAAGTCTGGAAGAAGCTCACATGCGTGCGGAGAAAGTTAGTTTTATCTCTCATGGTTTGACTGTGCTAAAATGTGAGATGTAGTTAGTCTAACTAGATTACACTGCAGCCCTAATTTTTGTTCAAGTGCATTACGTTCATAAGGAACGAAAGTGATTAACTGTCTTTTGAAACCATGGGAGGCTATATCCTTGCACCTCCCAGGATTGTGTGGAAATTTCTGGGGCTCAAGCGAATACTTCTCATGATTGGCTCTATCATCCTCAATTCAACCAAACTCGTGAGGGATTACCCCGTAGAATAAGCCATTTTGGTTGAGTAGTGGTGAGCAGAAGTGGTTTCGCATGTGCACCTGTTAGAAAAGGTGATCAGTTGGCCATTTCTCAAATAAAGCAAGTATTTGCATACCACAAAAAATTGCGCTTTACCGGTGGCTGCATAATTTGTATCCAATGTGAACCCTTATAAAAAATCTAGCGTTTGTCGTCCTGTCAGTGGAAAACGTTTTAAGTTTACCTTAACTGCCCCTCCATGCATTGGCATCTCCTTTAATTTAGTTACTAGTGTGAACTAACTAAATCACCTTATGATCAGATAAACGCGCTCATGAACCCAAATATTTTCGAACTTCGTCTCACGGGACCACAAGTTTTCAACGGGCGTTCGCAACAAGGATAAAATAGAGTTTGTCAAATTTTTTGCAGTTTTACCAAGATTAATGCTACATTTTACGCCTCTGGGTTTCAATTCGCCCACAAGGACTGATCCAGACTTGTCCGTCTGGAACACCCACTGGATCTGAATTCACCGTGCATTCCATCGCAAACGACGGAACAGTAGTCAGCCCAAACAGTGAGGTCAGGGGATTTCAGCCTAATAGATAGACAGATAGACAGACAGACAGACAGACAGACAGACAGACAGACAGACAGACAGACAGACAGACAGACAGACAGACAGACAGACAGACAGACAGACAGACAGACAGACAGACAGACAGACAGACAGACAGACAGACAGACAGACAGACAGACAGACAGACAGACAGACAGACAGACAGACAGACAGACAGACAGACAGACAGACAGACAGACAGAAAAATCAGGAGTTCAAACGTAGTCCGACTACCTACATGACATTGACCGTCCTGCCCTTTAGGTTCTGTTTCATGCACCTTCACCACACAGAACAGAAAGTCGTGTAGGCTGATCGACATCTTCTTATGCAAAAGGTGTGACGTTTGCAATACAATCATCACTGTAAACAAGGCACGCTACTTCACAAAAAATCAGTTTAATTTTATAAGTTTGCTCAGAGCCAATTTTGCAGAATATGATCAGTCCAACATTTACACCAAGATAAATCATCTGAATGAGATAGTACTTCTAAGTATATGAACTACGCTAAACCCTGTGTTTTCCATTCTTCTGCAGTTTGCTGTTGACTGCGGTTGTCCATCGCCAAGGACGAAACGTGCATTGAGTTTAACTTGCCTGCAAGGTTTGGAACCTATAAAGATTGTCGACATGCTGAGCGGTGTGGGCGAGTTCGTAGCAGACAGAAGGATGGAAAAACTGAGAGCTTTATTTCCAGGTGATCCCGATGTCTTAAGTTGGGCCAAGTCCAGTTGGATCTACTTTGATGTTCCGTTCAAAGCTGTCATTGATGGCCACATGATCCCGAAGCACCCTGAAGAAATGCTTACTGCTGCTTTCCAGGAACAACTACGCAACACTCGTGAAGTATTACTGGGTTTCAATAAAAATGAAGCTATGTATTTTTTGTTATACGGGCTGGACCTGAAGCAAGGCGGATTTCTGAACAAAGACGGGACAGTAAACCTCCCAGAGGCCATAAAAAAGGCTGCCAAGGGAGTTCCAATAGATGGTAAGAAAGCTGACTTTTCCAAAATAACGGCGGCACAGTTCTTGAGTGAAAGCATGCTAGTGGAAAGTGTGTTTCGTCTGCCGGCGGAGTACTACAAGCTTCCGAAGGTTACTTCCGAAATTGGCGATTCCCCAATAACACCTGAGGAACTCATGCGTCGCTTGGATGAACTTTGTGGTGAACTAGACTTTACATGTCCCACACTAAAATTTGCCAAACGGGTGGCATCACTCCCAAACTCTAAAGTGTTCTTGTACGAATTACAACGCAGAACTGCCAATTTTTCTTTCCCCAAATGGGTTGGTGTCATGCATGGCTACGAAATCGAATACGTGTTTGGAATGCCATACTCAGAAAAGTTTCAAACGTCCTTCTATCGCTTCAACGATGAAGAGAGAAAGCTAAGTGAGGAGGTCATGCTGAGATGGACAAACTTCGCAAAAACAGGGTACGTGTGAAAGCGTTTAATTTTGTAAACTAACCATTTTGATTTGCAATTGCTCCTTTATTTCGCAAGCTTTGCATACACAGAAACAGTCATTGCTTACTGTGAAATATGCCACAATGCAGTTTGCCTGATGTGGCCTTTCGAAATGATTCCAGCAGGTATATGTGGCACGATATGCCTAGAATATTGGACCAAGACTTAATCAAAATAGTATGCGTGGTTTCTTCCCTAAAATAGTTGTCCAAACTATAGGTAAAACAGGTTAAAGTAGTAGTAGAGTTGGTGAAAGATAGATGGAAGTTTCGAAATACGTTTTATGTCTCGTTTTGGATCTGAGCGGTAAGGAAGGACTGCATACAGTCCGCAGACAGCATACTACCTTTTTCGCCCTATTTTGTGCTTATCAGGTGGGTGTGTTCTCCCAGTCATGCGTCCGAAACTAGGACAGAAGTTTGGTCGGAAACAAATTTGGAGGCTTATGTGCATGTGAAATTGCTGTTTCTAGCTGGGATGCATACCGTCTCGTGTTTTCACAACTCCTCAGTAATGCAGGCTTCTAAAAAATCAGACACTTTCTTCCTACTAGAACCCTGTAACAATGTCTTATGTTTTTGCCAACCCAGAGTTATACGTATTACAGATATTAAGTCAAGTCAAGTCAGATAAAGCGGAGAAGGTATTAGTTTGTCTATGGGCGAATTTTCGGCCTACAAAGATTGCGGTGGAGTCAAAAAGTAAACGCGCGAGATATCGAATAAGAATGCTTATGTAGGTTGTTGAAGTAGAAGCCGTAGATAAGGCCTGAGAACGCACCTGAATGCAGAGATCGTCAAGTACTTTTTAGTGTTTTTAGACGGCAGTCCGCAAATCGTATTTAATTATTTTTATATTATTATTGAATCCCAAAGCGCAAAAGGTAGTTCGTCCGGTACGAACTCAGTGAGCGCACCGCTGACAAAAAAGACTGATCAAAGGTTTGGCGCTGTGGATTTTACACAACACAGTAAGTCCTTCTGGTTAAACAACCAGACACGTAACAAATCTTTCACACTTAGTTACGCATGCACTATCATGAGAGAATTGCTTACCAAAATGGAGACCGATACCAGCTTGACTAACATTCACACGTATTATTAGATAATGCCAAACCTAAGAAAAACCCTAGAAAGATACTCAAATTGTGTGAATTTCTCCGGACCTCCGCCGCGCTTCCGGGACAAAACTAAAGCTTCGATGCTCCCATTCCTGATTTCATTGGTATAACTTTGTCTTAAATAATGTTGTCTCAGGCTTATCAAGCAGGCTAAACTTCGTGCAACAAACCAGTCGAAATGACGATAAAAATCCATCCAGAAGCCGTAAGTTTGCTGCTACCAACTCTATACAAGTCTAAATATACAGGTGTTATTTGGACCACTCATTAGTAAGCAGTAGGTGCCTACGTTCTAGAAACCAGTATGCCCGTTTATCACCGTAAGCAAATGGTTTTACCATGTTAGTTATGCAGTTGTGGGTATGTGATAGATTGCTCAACACTGAAGCGGAATATTCCAGATTAAGGGAATGCTAGATGCTCGTGAAATGCGAGCTGATGAATAGCCCAGTTTGGGAGTACGCAGCTCTACGACGCTTTCCGTTGAGAGACACTGTCAAAATGGGAAGTTTAGAAAAACCCTTCTTTTTTGTATAGTCTAATTGAACATTTATGCGAGTTTGAGAGTATATCTTGAGTTTTCGAAGACTATTCACTTGTTACCGCAGTCTCTGAAACTTTTTAAATAATCCTCAATTAAATTTTAACAGAATATTTTGCTGGGAAAATCGTACTACTGATTTCGGACTAACAAATATAAGCTGTCCCGTTTTGGTTATTTACCCTACGAGCCATACGACCGCTGCATGATATGGCGCATGGTAGAGCAATTTTTATTGCCTTACTGACTACACCTGATCAGAAGATTGTAAGCAGCATGACAGACACCAACCTGCAGTAAAACAAAATGAAGAGACGTAGAACCAAATGAGCCTAAGCAGATGGGATCTGACGTCATCTACAAGATAGGCAAATTCTATGGCTCAGGATGAACTGACACGACCTATACATCAGTTCATCTCGCGCTAAAATAACTATACTGAACCCACCCCAAAGTATAATAAAGACAAAAACAGGTGTTATCCAGCTCGTCAGCAGTCATGTTACGAGTGTGCTTATTGTCCATTAAATGCTAACGCTTTAGACTGGTGTACGATTTTTGTTTGAATTTACATTGCCGATCAATTGACAGGAATCCCAATCTGGATGACGCTGGGCAACAGGATGGTGTTCAATGGCCACGCTTCAAGGCGCAAACAGAATCAGATGATTATGAGCTCCTGATACTAGACATTCCTACAAGAACGGAACGGAATCTTCACAAAGCTGGATGTCGGTTTTGGGATGATGAAATACCTGGAATAGTAGAAAAGGGACTAGCGAAAGAAAGCAACGGGTGCGGTCAACGCCACCGAATCAAGACAAGTCTCCAGCTCACAGTGCATATTTTTAACTTTATCCTCTTTAACGGTTTTGGATATATGTTAGTTGGTGAGTAAATAACCTCGGGGAATCTTCCTTTATATTCACCCAGTAACCAAATTTTATTGGCGATTCCCATCTATGCACAATGTGTACTGCTCTAATGGATTGATTTCATCAAGCAATTTCATTGATTTAACGATTGCCAACGGTAAAATGGCCCTTAATAATTTGACCCCTTTATGTGGTAGTTTCTCCATACACAGACTTTGTTGTTGGAAGGTATTTGACGACCGCAAAAGAAACTACTTTCTCCGGGAAAGGGTTCCCTGCGGAAGAAATGACGAACATCATTCTACTTTAATGTCATTAACGAACAAATAACGCATGGTTTGTCTTATGGTATACCAACCACAAACAAAAAAACGTTTATTTGAAGAGCACTATATCAAAGTTTGAAAAACAATTATGCCTTTGAGTAGTCGTCTGAATAGTCTGCCTTTATGAAGGACCGACTGGCATTAACCAGTGGGCAGACTAAGTGGAATTTTCGTCCCTCAGTCTCAATATTAACCTACTTGAACTAGTTCCCTGGACATTCCAAAGTTCTAATAGATACAATCTGACAACAGATTTTTTAAGTGACTCTAGTTGCATGTACTGTATTATCGTGTGATATAATGGTTTTAATATGCTGAAGTTCTAACTGTGTTAAACAGTGAGTTTGGTGACGGTGAGCCCGAACACAGGCACGGCTTGGAACATTGTCCAGTAGGTTCCTGTTCAATGGGGGATATAAACTACGTTCATATGGCAGCCAAGTAAAAGGTGCATCAATCTTTCAGGTGTTCCTCCTGTAAATAGTGGCGTATACATTATATATTATATATCATCAGATAGATTATTGATAAATTTATTAAATCGCGTTGGAACCAGCCGTAACCATTTGACTTTATTGTATTTTGAGACATGAATTTTCTTACGCATGCTCACCTTACATTGTGTACATAAAATGTGTGCAGTGATATTGTAGTTCCAGTGACATGCTTCGCCAGTTGGTCCACTAATACCTAGGTGTGGTACCTTTTGTTTCGTTCTGGTTGTAACATCCCGCATCAATATTGCCAATGCGACCTTATCCAGCATGTGTGGATTTATGTTGATAGCGGTGGCAAAACGACAAATGACTTTCTCATCAAAATTTATCACTGTTTTTAGGACGAGTTTTCAATTGGATAATGTGGTTGATGTGAGTTGAACAAATCCTTCGGAGTGATCAACGCCTACCAACTAGACCACTTAGTAAAACACAGTTATTTGTCAAAAGCTAAGGCTTTCAGTCAAATAGTTGAGAGATCTCGAAATGCATTTTTTTCGTTTTTATTAGCAAAAGTCGACAAACGAAAATGTGGTTTGTTACTTTGACGCCATGATTTTGCAGATGCAGTAGCCCCACTATTAACTTCTACCAACAGAAGTTGACACTGTGGGTGCATCTCACAGGTAACTACAAAGCAAGTTACATAGGGAAAATTGGTGGACGTTTCAATGCTAGGACCCTGTGGAAGGAAGCACACATATCAATGCGGAGTTGTGTATTAAGCAACACGAGATAAGTGGTTAGAATCCTAGACACAAATGTAAAAGTCTTACTTGCACAGAATATTTGAAAAGTAAACATTCTTAAGAATTCTACTGAACTTTTCTGGTTTGGCCAAAAGCTCGCTTGCGTCCCAGATAACTGACACCGGTTACGTGATAAATCTAAGTGAGTTGTTCAAAGTCATCTACCCAATAGACTGACGAATCGGTCGACCCAGTCACTTAATGGTTCTCTAGAGTGTCTCAGCCTCCAGCTAGATACGATGTGGGGTAGGCTGACATACAAACGTCCATGTTTCCGCGTTTTCTAATTTAGTAACTAATCTCAGCTATTTATTTCACTGTATACCCCTAGCTCAACCATTAGGTATGTATGGACCTGACGGCGTCCTCCCAAAAATATTAATACTGGTCAATATGTTCTTGTTCAAACCATGGGATGATTCAAGGAAAAGAAAAAAACACCCAAATGGTCGATTAGTCTAGTTGGTATTTTGTTTTCTTGTTGACAGTTTGCTGAATACTTTGCCGCCTGACCATGTTAACAAATCTGATAGCTGGTGAGACTTGTTACCCTGACTGTTGCTATTAAGTAGGTGATTAAACGATTCCGGTCACATAATTGGAACAACATATTTTTTTCAAACTATCAAACCTTGCTTGTTGGCGTGCTCAAACAACGTCGCATATGTGGCGGAAGGATGAAAGCCCGATGATGAATGGAACACAAATGCACTTTGGTAAAACCAACGCCTGGGGTTTTTACGTCCTGTCACTTCCGTGAGGAGTGTTGATCGATTAAATGATGAATTAACTCACATACACAAACGCGCTAGACCCTGAGCGAAAAAAAAGGGCACAACTGCTTAGACCAGATGACTTGCACACTTACCACAACTGATTCGACCATGTTTTGAAAAATACTGTCATTACAACAAACAAGAAATCCTAGACCAGGGAAATCCAAAAGTAACATAGGACTTCTCAAGAAATGATTGACATAAGCGAGGAATGTGAAATGAGGTAGGCATAGGGAAGTAATTCAGTCAGTAACATGCCACGTGAATCGCCGATCAACGCGAGGTGTTTTCTGATGCCACAAAAAAACTTCAGCACAAAGTATCAATTAGAAATACGGAGGGTAACTGTAGTAGCCGCCTCGATATGTCAGAGAATTTGTGCATGTTCGTGTCCGTTCGTCAATTCTTCTGCGAACGGGTGTAATGAGGTTTTCCGTTGTACCAACCAATTTGGAACGCTAAGCTTTGAAGAAGGGGAGTGCCATGAGAGCTCTTTATTAGTATTAGTAAACAGCATGCAACAGCATGCTAATTTCGGCAATGCGGTTGCAATGCGGCCTAAGTCTAACCTAACGGTGAAAGCTCTGCAAATGACTAGCTCGGACCAGCGACTTTTGGATACCTGAATTTGGTTTGACAAACCTGCTCAATGTTTCTTCAAAGGTTCCTATAAGTTGCCAATCTTACATACAAAGCGTTTAGACTTCTGGATCACGTGATACGCTCTCATTGAGGCTGCAAACGATCGATGTTACATTTTTAGCTGCACAAGCTATTGATCATAGGTGGCAAACTTCACAAGGCCTTTGGTGTGAACACCGCCTATCTTCACAGCTGCAGGTGATATGATAAACAACACTTGAGGCAGAACAATTGGGTAACCATTCTTACTGCGATAATATGTCTAAACACTCGAAGATCGCATGAGTTTACTAACTGTTGACCAGGCAAGAGTTGAACTCTTGCTCATCTCGGCAACATTCGAAACTGGTTACGGTATATATATACATATGGTAATAGTATGATGCACATCTCACTGGCATTCGAAAGGGGCACATCTAATAAACAGCTAACACCTCCAAAGCTGAATAAATCGCTACCCTTGTGATGTGCATATAAAGTGTTCAAAACCACTTAGATATACTCGCAAGCCATAAAGATGCTAGTGCCAATGGTACCGAATGAACTTGATACCCGGCAGACAAGATGAAGAACTGCTCTGGGTTGCGTCCTTAAACGAGATTAACTAGACTGAGTTTGTCAACGAAAAAAGGGGTTTTTGATAACAAAACACCATACTTAGCAAGGCACTGGAGGTACGGTTGAGTGCCACACAATATTTAAATTGTAGACCAATCTGGAATGCTAAAATTACTTAGTTGTGTAGAATAGACTAAAGAAATCTGTACGAACAACTGCGGATGTAACAACAGACTTACTCTTGGCCATCAATTATTTAAAAGATCTACTACCACTTCAGCCGAGCACCGCCAGGTGGCAAAACTTAAGGGGGCATTTGAGTAAGTTGTGGTCCATTATATCTGACATCGTAATATGATGTTCAGCGGTTTTCACTTGTCATCATCACCGTCATTGGTAGCAACACCAGAGGAAACACTGGTACTTCACTAGCATACATTATATCGATTTATTTAAATAAAGCATTACAGTGAAAAGAGAGGAACAAAATGCACGTCAGGGGGACCCACGACTGACTTAACACAAATATCCAACGTGCCTAAAACCCCCAGCACTCAGTCAGACAATCTTTATATAAACAGAAATCATGAACGTCACTGGCATCAGTTAGCCATCGTATCGTTCACTGTCCCTAGCTTAGCACAACGAGGATCACATTGACCCCATCCTTAAGAGCAAACAGCGCCAGCTGTACTCAAACTTTTCTCCTCCTCCCAAGAACAAATATTTATACATTTGCCCGGGTCTTTTTTGTGAAATGCAACTATTTTAATTTGGAAACAATTACACTGGAGATCTTGCATCGGAAACTAAAATATGCAGGGCTATATCATTGCCATGTCAAGTTGAGTGTGGAAAGAGACTCACAACAAACTATCTAATGAACCTTGCAGGAGACTGATCTTGATCAGATCCGTTTGTAGCTTGTACTCGTACCAAGGCTTCTTGTTGTCGTGGCTAAAGCACTCACCATTCGTACGAAACCAAATGAATCAGTCCTGATCCTCGCGGTTGAAAATTAGAAAGTATTACGGCTGGTGCGCCGCAAAAAAGGTAGGGATAGGACACCAATTGGCAGATGATCTACGTGGTCCGTCGAATGGAAACCACCCTTATATTGGTTCTCCTCAAAAAATCAGAGTCGATTATACTGTCACAAAAATGTCACGATTTGCTGTGAACATCAAAAACGACGCGGAATTTCCCGGAGGCACTCACACAACATGAACATCACGGAGCACCGGACTTTCTCATTATTTTTCTTATCATTCAAAATGTCCCTATACCTCCGCTTTTTGAAGCTGTGAAGAAAGGATTTCTTTGTGAGGATACAGCCTTCCATGGCCAAAACGTAACTGATGTTGCATGGCGAATATAGCATTCTATTCCATGAGTGGCAAAGACATTTGGTTCATCCAGTTCAAATGCACCATGATAGTTATATAAAGGATAGCTGAGCATGATTGGTTTGACTGATGCTCAACTGTGCAATACCTAGCCAATTCGACATTATTCCATCCAACATTCCCTCTGTATTTCCACTTGATTGTAGGTTTTAACATTGCTCATATACCCACTTGCATGTAACGCTACCCAGGCGCTAAGTTACCTTATTAGATAGATTAGATTAGAACATCGTTCGCGCTGGAAACGGTACATCTAAGGCATAAAACAAGATGAGAATCAACTTATTTCAAAACTGCGTGCATTTTGACGAAAATCACGACTTGAAACTTTATTGGTCAACCTGTTAAAAACAAAACCGTTACCTTAGGTATCATCTGCAGGCTAAATGAAAATAACACCTTGCCAGAAAAAACGTCTACAAGCAATATGTGGTAGAATTGATGCAAGAATTCTTTCAGAGTGACCGAAATGAATCAAAATGGTCATTTATCTGGTAAACACAGTTGGGTAAAGTGTGAAATGTTATCTCCACGGATTCTGGCGAGGACTCTTTACAGCATCCACATAAACACAACCAGAAATTGCAGTCTTTATTGGACCCAAACTCAGTGAGGGTCAAACAACAAAAGATACGTCACAAGTGGTTTTGCATAAATTTTGAACTGGAATGTCAAGGTCTATCAACGACAGGAAAGGCTCTGTAACGTGATATGTGGCAATCATTCCAGTAAGGAAGCTATTCTGTCCACCATTAACTTATCGCCATATCATCTGCATCTCCAGCTTATCAGGGAAATAATCATCATTATTCGTGTTTTCCTTTACCAAAAAGTAGTCCCGTTCACGTTTTGCGAAATTTCCAGTAGACCCGAATCACTGCTACGTTCGAGGAAAATGTTGGGTATTTGCGCGCCTATGTGTTACCGTACGACGTGTGGGTACATCCTTTACAGCTGGCAGCACCCGTCAAAAACGGCTGGTCTGCTGGTTTAGGCCGGTATATTTATGCATATATATATATACATATATATGACCTAACGCTCGGACAATTTTTCAAATGCATACAATTAGAAAGTAATGAGGTATTTTGTGTTATAGACACAGTCACTGCACCGCTGACGGCAATAACTGCGTTTTTCAAGGACATTTTCAGTCCGAGCACATAATTCACAGATACCGCTGTCTGTTGGATGTTTCGAACTTGTCTCATATTATTGTTGGAAATGCAGGTTCTTTGAAGTACATGACCATCTCGGTACGTAGGCAAGAAATTTGCTATGTCCGCTTCGATAATTTCCATTGTTACGGAGTATCCCTGGATCGATCGGAATCAGTCTATTTGGGGGAGTGATTGTTCTGTGGATGTATTTATCTTTATAACCAATTAATTATATTCTTTCAGAACTCTTTAATTCTATAAAAGGCTTTTGACAAGCCGGTTTCAACTTTGAAGGGTCTCTGGACCAGTTTAAATTGTCTCTGTGACAGAGATATTCACTACTTGCTCAACGATGAACACAGTAATCTCAGACTTCTTGAGAAATTTGAAACAGTTTCAAGCTTCTATTCGTTTGTGTATATCGACCTTTTTTATCCACATAAAGCTGGTTTGAGCGGTCCTGTCGGTAGCAAACAACATATTCTTCTCGTCGGCCTACTTCTGTCTGTTGATATCGCAATCGAACTTGTACCCCCAAAACCTTGCGTCCAAAACTGATGCCCTAGGGGGGCTTTACTTTTGATGAATACTGAGTTGGCTGATAATCACCCAGCGAAAATATGCTCAGTATTATTTTTTATCGAGTGCGCTACATATCCATTGTTCATACTAATCGTTATTTTCCGGGAAGAAATCATCTGAAAATGATCTCCTGGTGTATTTTAATGTAGACGCGATGCGTGATCCAATTTGTTCGAACAATTTGTAACTATTTTAGCCACTTGTCATTAGAGAACATTACTGTGCAGCGGTGGATTAACGATTGCCTTGTGAGTTTGCTATGAGTACTACTCAACTTCCAATTGTTTTCATGGTAGACAAATGCATTTGTAGTAAATGGCCTACTCTCCATACACTGACCAAAACGGGGACGAGATACGTGTACGCAATATCGAACAACCCGCGGGTTTTTCAGCACTCCTCTGGGCGAATGTATGGAATAACTCTGACATGTGAATAAGTTTGACGTAAATGAACTGATACGGACGAAATAATGCTTATTTGGTGCTCCTTCGCTAGCATTCGTGCACCTCACTGGATAGGTTATAGTACTGTTGTCCTAGTTCTCCTGCTAGGAGTATTCCTGAACAAGAATGCATAAACAAAACCTAATAATTACATCCACGGGAAATACTAGCGATGAAATAGAACATCTCTGAAAGGGAGGGTCATCTTCGGCATCTGCTGTTGCATCAAAACTCTTGAGATTCCGTGATAATTTAATATTTTTTACGTATATCGTAAGCTATAATTTTTCTGCTTTTTCCCAATTCCCCTTATAACACTGATAAACTAAATTTGTCCATGGGACTCGGCTGAACACATGCAAGGAAGTGACTTTACTCAAACTTACTTACCACATACTGAACGAAAATTTGTCGAGATCAGGCTTCATCTTTGGTTTCTCAGATCTTGTTCAAGATCAAGTGATAAAATCTTGAACTATCATCTTCCAACTCACCC
This sequence comes from Clonorchis sinensis, assembly GCA_003604175.2. Taxonomy (NCBI): domain Eukaryota; kingdom Metazoa; phylum Platyhelminthes; class Trematoda; order Opisthorchiida; family Opisthorchiidae; genus Clonorchis; species Clonorchis sinensis. The sequence goes on from CM030371.1 coordinate 5,449,511, forward strand.
CCTTTCCAAACTGATGAATAATTTTAATTTAGCGTGAACAAATTTTATGAGCTGGAAGATTGCCAAAAGCCGAATGGAATATTAGCTCTGGCAAGGGATCTCTTTGTAAAGCCAGGTCTCAATGGAACCAACAGTGATGAGCCTAACTAGTTAGACAGTAAACGTTGGGTGTTGCCATTCAGAACCCGTAACGGACAAACACATGAACAGTCCTTGTGTTAACTATAGCCGCAGCCAGATTGCGATCCTGGTGGTAGCGACTAAATCCACACGGTTTGGGAAAACTTCATCTGAAGTTGTCACTCGAGTAGCCAGGCCACACGTGACTACCTGATGTGGACTCCGTGATTAATAGATAAGCGGTACTACATCCTGTATAAGTGAGAGGTAATCTTAATCCTGATCAGCTGCTTATGGTGAGTGGCCACATGTTCAGCTATTAAGTGGGATATCGCGGGTTCATATCTTCCTAGATTTTTGCGAGATGCTCACTGCTGATAGTTCCCAATAGGAAAGAAACAGCTATATAGTGATTTTTGGTTTTTCAACACAGGTTGCCTGCACTTGCTGGACGAAAACTCTGTTTAAAAATTCTCTTCTCACACTACCGAGCATTTAGCGAGTAAGGCTCAGATACATTTGGGAACACGTAGCATCTAAAGGTCTAGATAAGACTTGCGCTCAACGGTTAAAATTTTATGAAGTAGAATCACGAAATTTCTGTTCACGATTGTGTAGCTCTGTGGGTGTTGACTCGCGTGGAGGTGATGCGTAATCAACCGCTTTGTTTATAATGTCGAATGGATCAAAGGCCGTACCGTCGACATGCCGATTTCCTAAGTGTTTCGGAAGCAGAATATGAGACCATCACTTGCTGAACTAAAATTTCCGCTTTTCAGAGGTGCTCAGTTAACTTGGACGGCAAAATCAGAAGTGATTCCAAAGCTCCAAATACATCTACTGTGCATAAATATCACACTCTAAAAGTTAACATTTTGTTCAAAGTCCACGGATGATAACAAGATTTGCGTCCCAAAAGCCAAACCAGTTATGCCACTTGTTTTCTTAGTGAGCTGATTTACCTAAATTTTTTGCTTAAAGTGCTACACACTTGTCAGTTAACTTCGGTTGGTAACTTAAGCTAAATGCTACTTAGAGCATAAGATTGGCTAATGGTTCCATGTGAATAAACTGAACAAGCTGACATCTTCAGATATAACTGGAATACCTACTCAAATCTGGGGTACTTTACCGAAAGTTTGAGTGTCTATTTCCTTTCTTGTGTGCGGCCGACAATCTCCGGGGAAGAGTGGTTAATTATCTTTATCTTATTTCCGTACTTTGTACGACTTTTTATCCAATAAGCTTTCAATTTTCAAAGAAACGCAGTAAAAAAAATTATGAAAGATACCGCATTGTGACTTTACTTTCTACAAAATTACGCTCTTTCGAGGCTTGCTAGCATAGAACCAAGCCCTCTAAATCGTCCAGAATTCACATTAAATTCTCCGGACACCACGACAGTCAAGGCGTCACATTCCACTAACATCCCTCCGTCGTCTGTGTACGTTTAAGCCATCTAATAAGTCTTCCAGACGTGGAAGAACCCCGGGCACTCGCTAAGCTCGTTCGACTCCAAAATACAGAGTCATTCAGCTTCATACTTCTGTGAAGAAATTGCGGTAAAGTTTACTTCTTATTTATATTCTAACTGCAACTTATGGTTTGATAAATTCCCGCAGAACCTTGGGTTGAAACATTTTGCTCGAACTGCAACCATCTTTTACCCTGGCCCTTATTTAGGCAAATGTAATCCGTAACTGGTGGGTTATTGTTTAAATGTCTCAAACAGAGCTATTACATTGTCCAGTTATTGGGTCAAATCAAGCAGGGGACCTTCTTAGCTCTTCGCACTCCTTTAGTGTGCAACGTAATTTCAACCGTTGCGTGCTATACGAATGCAGTAAGCAACTCTCTCAACCAATGAATGTCATAAATCCAACAATCCGAGACATTTGTTAGAGAAAAGGAAAGTAAATTTACCGCTTGGTCTAAATATGAAAATAATAGTTACCTAATACTTCAGGTTCACGAGAGTTCTAGTGAATTTCCATTTTTGCTATTTTTGTGAAATATCCTCCGAATAATCCATTATATGGTGTCTCAACGATTCAGATGAATTCAGCAAAGCGCATATAATCAGCCTAGTTCATTTGCCTTCTCGGCTTGTTTGCTCCCGTAAGATATTCCATCACCTGGAATTTCCTAAGAGGTTTTAATCCATTGATTCTCATCACCACCCAGCAGTACCATCTGAAAGCATCAAGGTGCAATTGAACAACCGTGATTCAGCTAAAGTCTCTGGAAAATGGGAAGCAAGTAGATATTAAGAGGACCAGTATTTCGGATAAACCCAAAGTTAAAAAGATGGCGATCCATATTTTAACAGACTGATACAGATTCAAACCAGAATGAAGTTCTGCCTACTTACTTGGGCCACAACTTAGGCCCGCTGGAACTGAACCGCTTTACTTGCATGGACCATCGAATGCATAGAAACATGGACTCTCGTAAGACCGCTAATGTGCATGCAAAATTCTGCCTACGACAAACTAGTTAGGTTATTAGTGAACTTCTCAGTAGCCATAAAAGTAATTGTTCCTTTCATCTCCCACAACATCTGAACCATACTTCGATGAGTACTCAGATTCTGTTGATGCATTGTTCCTTTTTACCAGCTTCCCAGTTCACGGAACAGAGGACTATTTGGTGATTCTGCGATGGCTGATCGACTTTTGTATTTTACATGGTTTTGTAGAACTGTTTGTATTATGTACGGAAAATCTCCGTTCAGATTTCGAAGGGGAGAAATATAGGCAAATTGACGCCCAGGGCAGTAGACAGCTAACATGATTCCATAATAGGTGTGGCTAAGGGTTAACTACTTGACGATATTTCTGTCGAAAACCTGTAACCCTGTAAAATATTTACATTCAAACCTGTTGGTGTGTTTTGAGGCTGCGATCAGAAACAGTCTCTCGTTACTAGGTAATTTTACCACGAAGTGCTTGAACGATACTCTCAAACGTCCAGTGTACCAAAAGTCACCCTGGATTAAACGGCACCTCCAAGTTCCGAATTGTACCCCAACAAATTACAAAAACCGTCCAGTGCAAACTCTATTCGCTCTTATTAGACGTATTTTTATTCACCATTTCTTTCGGAAGGGAGAATTTGCAACAAATATAATGATGTCTAACGGTTACCCGGAAAGATTTATCGCTTTCCTCAAAAGAACGCACTCATATCACGAATCAGTCCCCTAAAGTGATGTCCGTGTTTGAGAACCGCTTAGCAGCGACAGTAAGGCACAAATTGTGGGCTGCAATTGATAATACTTTTCCGGCCTCACAGATGTCCATTTTCAAGGCTGGAGCAAGATGATTCGACAGATGATGGGAGAAGGACAAACTCAGGCTCATACACACACCTAACAGACTGCAAGCATATCCAAACCACGAACTACCGAACTGACCTCAGGAAACTTTTGAACGGTTGAATCCCAAATATCGCCGCGACATTTTCAGCGTTTAGGGAGGTCATGCTAATCAACCGACGTCAATCGAGTCTGCACGCACAGAAAGCCTTGACATGCACAGTTAGCTTGACTTGACGGTATAATACGGGACGTGATGGATATACTGTCGGAGTTGTTTCATCCATCATTTTCGTCTGCTTATTTTTGTGCCGTAGTCTGATTGTTTTAAGTACGCGGCAACATTTATCTGCATGCGGTAGATGTCAACTGGATTACATAGGACCGCCTTTTACTTGCGGTTATACTTTCAGTTGGTTAGCCGGTATCATTTGTTTGATGACCCCAGATGCATGCTACGGCTGAATTTTCCGTCTTTCTTCCGACTTTCTTCTAGGGGTTCTCTACTGGATAGTAATGAAAATGACAAAATGGTAAAAATTTTCCGAAGAACAATCAATCAAAACACTGTGTTGATGACTGATTTAAATCCAACAAAACTGATAATTTAAGTCCTTCAGAAAATGAACAAGATCAACTGATTCTCAAATATACCCTCTTCGTTACGAAAATGGCTTGGTAGAAAACCGGCTTAGAACCTAAAGAAGAGTGTCTGTTCATGCCAGCACTACTACTTTTGGATGAGGCTGGTAGAGTGGTCAGCGGTGACCGTTATCGATCCAGTCAGAATATTCGTTTTGTTTAACGATTTAAAGAGAAAACTCCAGCAGATAATGTTGGAGGAATAAGCAGAGGATTGTCTGGAAAACATAAGCGTATGCTAGACACAGTAGTACCGAAAGTGTTGTTTAGAACATTTATGGCAGAAACTTTGAAGGGGTCTATTTTGACTAGCTAACTAGGTTCGGCATCGCTGTGCCACTCTGAATGAATATTTTGGATAAGTTTTGAAAATGACATCTACCTTATAACTCGAACAAAAAATGTATTTAGAAATCCACAAGGCGACATTATTCAGAGGCACTCAGACTCCCATCAGGCATATTATGTGCTGGTTGGCTCGGCGTAAAACTCATATGGATCATGAGTGCATGTTTTCGGAAACCAATCTATGCACCACCCAGCCGGCTTAAGTAAACTAATAAGAGCCACGGGACTGTCTCCTCGAACTGGTCTTAGCAACCAGTCTTACGTCAGATTATTGACACCGGGAAGTGTTTCGCAAGTACAGAAAGTGTTACATCTTTTTCCCTTCCAGACCTTTTTAATTGACAAAGTCTACCCGATCTCTAGAATGGTTACAAACTGACGTATATCAGATGATACACAGCTACATTGAATAGGTAAAATTAACTGTTTTGCGGATAGTATATTTCAAGCCATGGTACTGGTTGGTGGTGAGTGATGATGATTGAGTCCTAGGCACTTCAAACATCACCGCTAAGACATACCCAGTTAATCAAAAGCTGGAGCCTCAGTACCAACAGCTCGTATATTATAGTGCCAATGGTAATTTTATCAAACGAAAGTTGAGTTGCGCAAAAGCAACCAAACAAGCTTCGATAACTGCGGTAATTCAACAAGGAGACCGTGCTGATATTTGCCTTAATTAATTCATGGTGTGACGCATACGAGGTGGTTTGCCTGTGCCCTGGCGAAAGAGATTAAAAGGAATTTCGAAAAAGGCTGTTCATAACCTGCCATGTCGCGCACATTCTGGAAAGCGGCCTCGGGTGCGCATCCATGTACTAGGTTGGGTGAGCTAAAATTACATTCAGTAATTAAGGTCAGTGAAGCCTACACTGCCCTTTTTCACCCAGAACGGTTGGACGCATAGTTGAAGCGTAAACACCTACAAATCCTGATGACAGGCTCGGAAAGAGTCACTCTTCCTTCCGGTTTCTTCATTTTACATCATGAAGCCTTAAATTGATTTCTACTCAAGTTGTGTTCTGACGCGTGAAAGTTCAGTGGACTGATTCCATCACGTAACCAAATTCCGAAGCTACTATACAATTTCTCTGAAATATTTCCAATAGTAAAAAGTTGAAATTAATTAATGATATCTTACTGCAATGATGATAATAATGAACCAAGTGGCTTAGAGTGCCAATCTCGGCCACTGCTGAAACCAAATAGGTTGAATAGGTTCAACCGCCTACCTTTGAATTTTAAGTTGTGTGGACGAACTTCTTTTTCGAATTCAAATTCGTGAAGGTCTAGGCTTTTCGTATATTTGCCGCAAGTTTCCTGAATGCAGAATGACGAGATGGTTTACAAAAATATTCCGAACATAAGCCTCATGAATTCCGTAATGCACAGGTGCGTAAATGTACCTTCGACAGCGTTTCAAAATAAATGAAAAGGGAAAGAAAAATGCACCACTGCAAAACGGCGGCAAGAAAATAAATGCACTAGTGGTCAGCAGTGTAGTTCATGTTGTTGCTAGCCGACACCTGGGCATCCGTCGCCTGAGATTCTAAGAATTTTCCTCAAACGACATCATGGTTGGGTCGGCTGTGTAAAACGTTGCGGACTAGCTGACTGGACAGTTGCTGGTATCCTCTTTTTCTGTCAGCTTCTTTGGTCTTATACCGTTTGCGACTGCCCTGATCTCTTCAACAACCTGAATTAAAAAGCAAAAACAGGGAGGATGAAAACATTAATCAAAAACTTGTGGAGTTTCAGATCAGGAACTTGTGTTGTGGCTTCAGCGCCTGTAATCTAGAAGTATACACTTTCTAACTACAGATCGATTGAGCAACCATGTATATTATTTCGATAGTGTGAGGGGATTTTGTAATTTACAAAGATTTTGTCCTATAAGTGAGGCCGATCTATGGTGAAACACAAGGAAGCACTGTACAACTATTTCATTCTTACTGGAAAGCATCAGCACTCACGAATCCATGACTTCCATGCTAGCAGGTGAACACGTAGACGCCCGAACACGAGCGGCTGATGAGCAGTGTGGTCACAAGCTATAGCGCCACTCATCCTTCAGTCACGGAAAGCATATCACATGGTCACGTGCTGACTGGCTCCTAGGGCGACAACTTCTCAGACTGAAGTCCAACCCGTGGTGTTAATTTATTCTTCCACTACCTACTCATAGTTTATTGGTAGTTTGGGCATATTTGGAACGTTCAGTGGCGCTATACCGTGTCTATGTGCGAGTTAATCAGCCACCCTTAGCCGAACGGTTCTAGCAAAGTTCTGGCAGTGCATCGCGGATGGTGACAATGAAATGTCTGTGCAGTGCTTTCTGGCTTTTCGATGTCAATTGGTTCCGCTCAATGAATGCAGTCCCCGTAGGAATGTCAAAGTTCTTCCTCACGCACATCCTACTTAGAACGTCACCTGTGGCCATGCTAGAATTTATGACCACAGATGCCACTCATACTTGCCACTCATAAATGCTGGGTATGCATATTATCAGTCTTAGTTGAAGGAAAAACCAAATTATACTCCAAAAGCAGACTGGAGTTCAAACAGATATGCCCATTTTGTAGCAGAAGTTAAAAATTACCTTCTTAAAAATTAAATCAACTTAACTATGGGGTTCAAGGAAATTGAAAGTAAACCGAGCATTCCTTAATATAAATCACAGTATAAACACAAAATACCAAACATCATGCTGACCTCATGTGCTCACGCTCTAATACGTGACTTGAGTCCGTCGTTCGCAGACAGCTCACGTAGTGTCCCAGTGGAGGCAGGTTCTTCAGATGTTAGACAGGCCCTTCAGTTGAATCAACGATCCATTTGTCAAATACTGAGTGCAGAAAATGGTTTTAACTGTTCTCACCTAAATCCTGATATGCGTCACTTAAAAATATAGGATTCAACGAATATCCGTTTGTCCCCTCTAATCTCAAATGAGTTTTAGAGCTTCGCACTGATGAATAAAAGTAGAATTCGGAAGTACAAAGTAGGAAATCGAACAGCAGATACAGTAGATGACCGTCCGTATTTACAGTCGGCGTTCTTTCTTGTTTGACTTATCAGTTGCTAATTTATTGAGGCTGCCATTGTGTTCATGTGTGGTATCAACCGGTGAAATACCTTTGCGTGCTCAAGTAGAATCCAGTACGTGAGGCTAAATGATGCAATCCGGTCTATCTGGCAGCCTGTATCCCAAGAATGGTTCAGATGCGTACCGTCAGCTAGACTGCAAAGCCATTTAATACCCTGATACAATCACTTGGTTAGGTGACCTAAAGTCTGCGGTACATAAAAGGGCAGACCACCAATCTTGAGTCTAGGATACAAGATTTACCTATAGGATTGAGTGAAACGTTGGCGAACTGTAAATGCAATGCTTTAATTTAGCATTACATATTCTTTGGAATATCTCCTTTATCCGACTGGCAACACAGTGTGAGGCGCTATCACTTCCGAAGGATAGTGACTTCTTGTAGATGATGTTTTAGACTGTTTCTCGTTTTTGTTGCATATATTATCTGATAGTGTTCAAGGAGTACTAGTTCAATCTGAAGGTGTAACAATTATTCTGGATTTTTTGTTTAGAACGTCGGGTTGGAAAATCTCTCTGGTCATGCTAGCAATCCAAACTTGGCTAAAGTAAATTACTAATGACATGGGCGAACTACGTCTGTGTGCCAGTTCAGGTGCAATTTACAGGTACTTTGTTTTGGTTTTCTTATTGATCCGTGTTCAGTTTGATTTACTCTTGAAGATATCGACTTAAACAGGTCCGCTGTGTTGTAAACAATGTTGTATATAGGTTTAACTCAGGCTGTATACGAATAATGTGCAACTTGACTAGTTATCCTTGAAAAATATTAAGGGAATACCGCAACAGACCGAAGCATCGGTGCTGAATGCGAATCGCGAAGGCAATGCATCCTAGACGCTTGATCGATGGCTTACCTTAGAAGCCTTTAGACCCTTAGAAACGACATCTATTATGCAACCTGGCGCTCGTCACGGATACTTAGTGAAGGCTTTGAAAGGCATCAAATCACTCCCAAGTTAATTAACAAACTGTTGACTGGAATGCGTACTTTTTCATAAATGTCTCGAAAAAATGTACACATATGGCGGTGAAACTTAGTATGTCAATGTGGACCTCACTAAATTGTGAAAAACACCTCTAATTTTGCATCTGATTTCAGCTGAATCAAGTCCTTGCGCAAATTCAAAGTGTAGTTTATCAAAGCAGGTATTCGGCCAAAAAACACCTTTCTGATATACATTGCACTTGCAATTTTTCGATCAGTCTAAAGGTTAACTGAGATTTATGAGAGGTGAGCCGGCGTATCCTGCACTACAAGCATAATTTTAGGCCCTTAATACTGCTAGGGCAAGGAGGTGCTCACGGATTTTCACTTTCTTTGCATGAGTAAAATGCCATGTCAACATAAAATCAATCAGGAGAGTGGTCTGCAGATAATACGATAAAATAACATTCATCTCACTAATTCGACCAGGAGAAGCACTGAATTGGAAAAATACTCCTAACGAAAAGAAAAGGATTATTTCACTTATATCGTTACTCCAGTTCTAGCGAATGGAGATTTGGAGCTACATGCGTACAGTTGATTCGGTTTATACACGCAACACATACGACAGCCAAGGAGCCTCATGCCACTTTCAAACTGCACAAGGATGTGGTACCGCACCTGAGTGACTTTCAGGTACGCTGAATGGAGGAGCAAGCATGTCAAGGATTAGGTCGCCTGAAACTTCGAGTAGAATGTTCTCATCTTTGATGAAAAAAGTAATTTATTCGGAAGGCTGATAAATTAGCGTGATAGAGACATGAAACATAGGGGAAAACGTCAGATTTAAGTTTCAGAGTACCATGAGCCGCCTCGCTCTACTTGCTGCATACAGCAGAGCGGGTAAGCAAAAACAAATTACTGTTGATGCCCCCTTTCAGTTGTTTTCAAATCTGGAGCCCACAGCTGACGTAGAACTCTGGATGGTGAACGTGAAACCACCTACGGCCTTGGAGGCTTACGACTGCATATGTTCTCTCAAGTGCCACCGAGCCTCTGGTCCGAATGATCTCCCACCCGCATTGTTCAAAGATGGGGTGAAGCCCTTAGTCAGCACTTGTCTGATCTGTTTGCTTGCACTTTGGAGGAGTCTGCATCAGACAACTGGGCAGAGTCGGTGACAGCGTCTATTTTCAAAAAAGGAGCTCTTAGTGAGTGTAGTAACCATAAGGGGATCAGCTTGACCCCAGTTGTAACGAGACTGTTGGCGTCACTGGTGCTTTGTCGCCTTACGGTGGCTCGTTAAACACTGACTACAGAGCAGCAAGCGAGATTCCGGTGTGCTAGGGATTGCGTTGACCAAAGCTTTACATTCCGTCAGGTGCCAGAAGAACGCCATACGTATAAGCGACCCACAATTCTAGTATTCCTGGGTTTCCAAAGCGCATTCGACTCGGTTGACCGGTCTGCTCTTCTCTAGCTTCTTGTCCACAAGGAATGTCCCGGAAGTTTGCGAACATGAAGAGCTCTTTGTATTCTCAGACCTCCTGACGTCTGAGTGTATACGGCGAACTCTCCAAAAGCCTTCCTACACGAACCGAGGTCCGTCAGGGATGTCCACTCTCTCCTGTCTTCTTTAAATTCGTGATCAATGAAACCATGAGATGAACGCTGGAAGGTTCCCAAAACCCCGGTGATCAAATGGCCTGTAACGAAAACTTTGTTGGTCTGGAATATGCAGACGAAATCGTTCTCGTCTTCGAAGAAGAGGAGAAGGCACAGGTGTTTTCGAATGAACTGACCAAAGTCATCCAGTCCTTTGTATGCACTTTGCACCCACAAAGTTTAAGGCAATGCTCCTGGACATGCAGTCACTGAACACGCTACGTATATCCGGGGAGAGGCACTGGAAGTTGTGGGGCGTTCCACGTATCTTAGAAGTTGTATTAGCTCTGATTGTGGTACGACAGACGGAGTCAACGCACGAATCTGCAACGCTCGGGTCGTGTTCGCTAATTTGAGACACTTATATCGTCAAAGTGGTATATCCCTGGATCTCAAAGGACGTGTGTATTAGTTTACAGTACGGGCTATTTTCTTGTATGGCTGTGCGACTTGGTCTGTTTGAGCAGGGAAACTGAGATGTCTTCAGGTGTTCGGCAACCGTTGTCTCAAGACCATAGCTCGTGTGGGTTAGTGTCGGCGAATCCGTAACGAGGCAATTAGAAAGCGAGTTTTCGGTTGTGAAACGGAGACTTCCATTAGAAAATGTGATCAGCACCAGAAGCTCGGCGTTCTATACAGTGCAAACCAAAGGGCATCATGAATCTGCGTATCGGGACTACGTCTAAAGGGAGATTAACGGACTTTGATTATGCGGACTGTATCGTTTTGTTGTTTGACGATTATCCGTCCGCGCAAAGTACTCTAACCAGAATATCGGAGGTGACGCCATATTTCGGCATAGGATTTGCACCTTCAAAGTTCAAAGACTAACTCCAACGTCCCCCATCTCCTCACGCATCTTGACAGCTTCAAAAACCGAGATTGTACTTTGACAGACGAAGATAAGGCGCAGGTAATCAGGGGGCGAGTAGCGCTCAAGAACTTGCGCCAGTTATGGTGTCACAACCGTACCTCGCTGAAGTCAAAGGGCCGTGTACGCAAGGAACCTGCAGTAGCAGTCATACTCTATGAACCTGTCACTCTGAAGATCTCAGGAGTTTCCACGTATGATCACCGTTGTCACCGTTAGCTGGTTCAAGATAGTGCGCAAAGAAATGGTGCGTTAGCGGGTATTTGCTAACCAATCCAATTCCTTAGAGCAGCGGATTAAACTTTCCAGACTGAGGTTTGTGGAAGAAATCGGTGGTTTCTGTACCAAGCGATTGTTGGGGGAGGGGAGCAGATTATAATATAGAAACGTCAAACAAAAGTGATTAGTGCTAAACTGAGTACTGTAGAGCGTTCGCGACTTCCAGGCTGAGGTCCGCATGATCCTGTTTCCCGGAGTTTTCCGTCGTGCAGCGATTACTTCCATTGTAAAACGTGTTCATCACCAGGAGCTTCTTGGTTAGGACGTGTATTGCGCATCCAGAACCATCGTTTTCCGAAGACAGTGCTATTTTCCGTGCCAAATTCAGAGTGGCGGAAGCAGAGAAGTGGCTAACCCTTGATATGGCGGAGAGGTATGAAGGACACGACGAAACTTCTGGGTGTTGTCGGTGCAACTCACTTTCCAGGATGGGGACCGCATGTTCCCCACTGCGCCGGGTTGGAGATGCTGCAAGATAGGACTGCTAGTCGATGTCAGCGGCCTTTTCGTGGTCAGTTTCTATCCAGGTTGCTTGAATGAGTGTCTGGAGGTGTAGGGACCTCGAAATTACTGTATTAAGCTAGTACTAAGTCCATTCCCCCATCCACCACTATTCTTTTCTTCACAACCAGGCTTTCAAATAAATCATGGTTGTATGGCAGCGAAGCATCAGCGATGAACACTTAGGTCATGCTGTCGATGATGTTGATGATGATGAGGATTCTAGTGGTTTGAATTATGATTCCGTTCGAATGAATGTACAATACTGGACGAAGCAAGTAGCCAATTTGTACATGAATGTATCAATCTTCCTCCTTGAAACAGGTTAAAATTCTTCATTTTTACCAAAACACACGCATCTCACCTCATCAGATTATGGTAGTTGCTTGACCCAGTTAGATCAAGACTGTCATTTTCCCGACATTGGTCCGCAGGTACCTCCTACAGCTTTGTAATAGGACATGCCTACGCGAAGCAGTCCTTTGTAAACGTTGCGCATCAATGTCCACTATACTTTGGAACTGAGCAAGTCATTACGTTCAAATGAAAGAAAAATTTATCAAAACACCCTCCAAAAGATCCGTTTTATTCATACCCAAAAAATTCAGCAGCGTTTTTGGGTGCTTCTCTTTTGACTATCTGGCGGGGGGTTAACTAACTAACTATTAGGCTACTAGAAACAACTGTGTACGCTCGCAGACGATTAATACAATTAACTCAAACAAATCAGCCATCAAGTAATCAAACAGAAACCAAATCCGCTCTAAGTACATGAAGGTAGCTTTGTTCCACGGTTTCCGTGTCTCCGACTGTCCATTCGGCCTCATGTTCCCGCTTGTTCTTTTAGTAGTCGGCAGCTGTAGATGATGGTGTTTCCTAAAAACTCCCACTTCGGATCTCCAATGGACTGTCCGCTTCACAGTCGGTGGTCAGAAACTAACCTCCTCACACTTCTGACCGGCATTACAGTCTCATCTTTGCCATTGTTCAACAATAGTAATAAATAATATCGACGATGAACTAGACCACACATCAGAAGACAACGGAGAGCACCGTAGTTCAAACAAATTACCATTTCACTACTTCGGCTATTGCGCCAGCCTAGGCTGATAGCTTTGACTTTGTGATGTGATGTTATGAAAAAAATGGCCCGGGATCATAAAGAAAACCATGTGGGCGATTTTAATTCTACACTCACTCGTTCAATTTTCGGAAAGTATCCCATTTCTAATTTTGAGAAGACCTTCATCCCGTTCACAACAACTTCGAATGCACCTGAAACGCGATGACAGGTTAAAGCTCAGAAAGTGCATCGAGGCAAAATGCATTTGTTTAGACAGCCGAAGTTTCATATTAACTTCCGTCTAGATCCAAATGCAAGATTGTCTGTTATTATTGAATTTTCTGAAAGGACGAAGAAGCGCATATGGAAATCATAAAGATAAGACATACTTTTCGTATGACTTGTGTCGCTTATGTTTGTTCAGTACGCATCCTTAAGTAGGCTTGAGTATAAGTCCACTTTTTAGCCAAAAAACGGGGGGAAAACGAAGTAACCAATACAGAGCAGGTAGTGTTGAGAGAACACCAGAGTTTGCGCCGTTCTTATACTCAAAATCTAACAACCTATGAAGGTTTTTCTTTGCAGCACCACACAAACGTGGTTTGCTCTCTGTGGGTCTTCATGATGCTTGCTAAAGATTCAAAGCACCTGACAAAATAATGAATCATTTCCATCTGTGTATTCAAACGTGTCCAACTGTTTTTTTATAAACGACAATCGAGACCATAATCTAAGAGATTACATCAACTGGAACAAGCATCTCCTAAGATCTACCCATACAAGAACCTGTTGTGCAAGATGTTGGAACACAGCTCAAGTAAAACATATTTGCCTTCCCGATTAAATAGCGTCCAGTTGTGCAATTCCCGTTTGATGTAGCTACGTGAATGAATAAAAATTAAGTTGCTTGCATCTAGGAAACTACTTTGTGCCCGGATGCTGAAAAAGGTGCTGCCTATTCAAATAAGTGACAAGCATGTGTACCTTTAAACACCTACCTTTACGTCCAACTTGCACTTTAATGGAGGCAGAAGGAACAGCCTCCAGGGCTTTTGCGTACAGTCGCTTAGCCCGTACCTCGTACCCTCAGGCGGATCTAAAGAATTATAAATAAAGAATGATAACTGATAAATAATGGTGGCAAGTAAATAAAGACAAACAGCCGAATGGAAAGCTTAGTCGCCCACTGGGTTGTACTAATTTGGGTGACAAAAAATAAAATCTACAGAGTCGATACACTTTGCTAAGGATGGGGAATGGTTGATAGAGTGCCAAAGCGCCTATCTTAGCCCAAACAAATCATGGCTTATCATGATTCAGTTTACATCTGTTGGTCCTCTGATGGAACCAAGTGGCCTGGTTTGGTTTTTCTGGCTGAAAGATGTGCAGTATAGACTCATTAAAATCTCTGCCCCCTAAAACTCCTATACACTGGATGACTAGTGTGTCCTACATTCGCCTTTGAGAATACCTGAAACAGATGCGCAACGCTTTCTATTTTAAGGCGTATCACCAACTTTACCATTCCTCATAATATCAAAAGTCAGTGATACAGGCTAGAACTACTCCAGCACAAGTAGAAACGTTACCAGCTGAGAAACGTTTTGCTACCGTAGTTGCTTTAGTCCCTAACAAACTCACTTTCCAAATGCCTACTTTTTACAGCGCGTGGCCTTCATGCCCTCAAACTATCTCGCCAACTTATTGATGGTACTTCAGTATTCACTGTTAAATGGATTCAATTTTCCTCAATTTTCCTCCAGTCTATTACACCATTTATATACTTGTGGAACTACAAGCTTAGCCGACACACCTGGTTTCTATTGCATTTCTTTAGTTTATTTCAAAACGTACATATGTCCCCAGTTGTGTGCGAAAATTCTAGTTTTATTTCCCACGCCCAAATACAGTTCCCCGCGCAAAAGTTTCCTTTACAGCTTGTAAACGCCAGTTTAGTTTTTTCAGTTTCCATTCTCAAAACTCAAAGTTGCAACTAGAATATGCTTCCGAACCGCATTTAAGAGCAGTTTACGGTATGCTCGTCTGCAAACCCACAAAACTTTCACAATCGCTGTACTCTGGTTTGACTGTAATCAGCCACTGTTATAATTTCCCTAATAATGTGTTATGCAGCCAGCAGGTTCAGATTCAGATTGGTGATAACTGATAACTCAGAAACAAGCCAGCCCTACTGTACATTTACTCAAGGCTAGATGTTGCTTAGCTGGCGAGGTTTGAAGGTTATGCAGAAGCTGGCTGTGGAACACACTTGTTCTACTTTTCTAAGTAGCCAGATTCTGGTAGCGTGGACAATTGATTCTCTGAAGAATAGATACTTCTTCTAGAAGATAAACGGAGTTTATTCACTACTCATTATGGTTACAAATGGCATCCCACGAGAGACATTTCTAGTTAATCCTTACCCCGTCGTGACAGCTTGCTTAGTTAGTTCACTATGTTTGATGAAAGCTGATGATTGAAGATGTGGCGAACGGCTCCCATTCAGGGACATTCCGTTCAGTTCCAACATGTTTGATTATATCCAGAAGATGGCCAACCTCACCTCACAGTAAAGTGAAAGGGATATTAGTGCTTATTTCGCACCTTCAACAGCCGAGATACTTACACTTTGGGTGGACTTTCAGTGTCTTTTTTAGGCGGTGGTACAATATTTTTGGGTTTGGATAAATGTATACTCAAGAATAAATACGTTTACACCACAAGCCTGACTCGGAGTCGCAGCTTCATTCGCTTGACCGTTGATTTCATTTCTGTTTTCATTTGGACTCAGTTGAAATACGTCTTGCCATGTAAAACGTTTATGGAGTCTGGCCATCAGGATGATGCCAGAACTACCCGTTACTACACAGGCTATACTGAGAGCCCCATATTCTTAGATCGACATACATTTGAATTAAGAAAAGTACGTTAAGATCTGGTCTATGTCGTTAGGACCACCTGCCTTGAGTCACATCCGAAGAACCAGTCTGCACGTATCTAAGTGATGTGATTCATTGACTGAAGGGTGAGTGGCGCCATATCGGTCTAAGAGCGAACTAGTCACTCCTGATCAGCCGCTTGTAGTCTGACGGCTACGTGTTCAACCGCTAGGCTGGAGATCGATGGCTCGCGATGACCCCCAGAAAGGATGAAATAGCTGTAGAACACTTAGTGGCTATTCAGTAAAAATTGGTTTTTATCCACAGAAAGAAATTTATATTGGTTGCTTCCCGTTGTAAAAGTCTTCTGATTCTGAGCTGCTTACTTCCTCCATTTTCTTTCGTTATTAGGTGCCATCTGCATAGTCTACAGGGTTCGGTTCCTGCTCTCACCGCTTCGTACTTGAAAAATAACTGACCTCTAGATCTGAGGTGTTGGGCTTCTCTGTTCGGTGCCGGTCAGGTCTCTCAGTATACCGCAGATTCCCAGGTCCAGTTCTAATAGTTCCACTGAGGAGAGGATGAGGAACTTCCGACGGCCTAGAGAGATAAATCTGCATATTTCCAGTGATTTAAATTTCATTAGTAATAGAAGTAGTGATTGATGAATGGGTGCAACGGCTCTCTATTCTCTCAATTTTGGTATCAGTTTTTGTCGACGTATAGTGAAGCAGTGAACCCTATGGCAAAAACATGAATGTGTTCACAAGTCATACATCAGATAGTGTCAAAAACAAATATCTATTCAATTTGAGTGGCAATCTCACCAAATCTCCACAAACACGACCGTCCTTCTCATCCTCGCAAACAAAAACCTCGCTTAACCTTCCGCTTGATGAAGTACCGTCCTTCAGTTCAAAATGCGCAGGTGTTATTTCACGGATTCACGGATTGACACACAGGATCTGGACTTTTGACCAAGGTTCCCTGATCGGATTTGTTCTTGTTCACCTGAAAGGTACAACTGAAAAGAGGGAGTAGCACTGCTCTTTAAGTTCTCAGGGCGAGGCAGTAATCTTGCTAGCGCGAGGACTCAAATAAAAAACGTGTTTTGAGCTGAGTACTAGATGCAGCGCGAACAACCGTTGGAGGAAGTGTAACGGATTTGAAACTTGACTATTCCCGCTTACACATGTTTAACATATGGCCTTACGTGTACACCTCTCTCTCTCCCAATTACAGGTATACCGGACGAGTCACCACGGGCGCCGGACAGGGAGGAGTAGCCTGCTGGTACACCCCCCCCCTGAGTGACCTTGACCTGTTTTTCTGTAATTCCCGTGACCTGTACCCGTTGTTTCGGTTTCGGTTCCGGGGTCGAATACACGTGTGTTTGCAACGCGGTCGTTTGCTTTCCTATCCGTGCGTCGTGCTTGCTGTGCCTCCACGTGCTGTTGTGTCTGAACTAACCCGGTGTACCCGTTGCCTTACAGCGTATTGCGTCGACTCGCCCACGCTACAACTGGTGACAGAGGTGGGATCATTAAAAAATGGATCCAAAAGACGAATTCGAACCTCCCGTCGTATCGCAAGCGCAGAAAACGTCGAATCCCCTATGTTTCCCGACCGACCCGTCCCCGCCCTGCGTCCGCCCAATATTTTCTGTCCCGGCGATGATTTCACCCTCTGGTCTTTTCGAGCCCGTTCCTACCTCAAACTAGTACCCCTTCCCAGTATGGACAGTACCTACTCAGTCTGCTTGACGATTCTGCAGCACGACAGCTACTATCGACTGGTACATCAATCGAAGCGCCATCAGCCACCCTGTGGGCGATTCTGGACGATCTTTTCAACGTCAGGCAGCCAACTCTGCTCCAGCTAGAAAGGTTCAGGGAGCGGAAACAACTACCCGGTGAATCCGTGGATCAGTTTTTGGGGAGTCTCAGAAATCTCGCAACGAAGATTTACGCTGCAGAGGACCGAATAAAGATTGAGGAAGAGTTACTCCAACAGTTCATCCTGGGGGTATCTCACCCTGGTCTGAAGGCAGAACTTATCCGTCGTTCCCCGGACAATATACGCGACGCGATTCAACGCCCGGAGTTACGAGGCAACATCAGTGTTAGAGCCACAACTCCATGCCTTAAAATTGACCACAAATCCAGGTCCCCGTCAGCCACCACCTGGTAACTGGAATAATCGACCGACAAGCCGGATGAACTGCCCCTACTGCCGCCGGTTCGGGAGAAGAGCCCAGCGTTGCGGTCACAACCCCCAATCCGTCCTACCGGTGAGCCCCTATTTTTTCTAACGGTACCTGTCATTTCTCATATTTCCCATTCTACGCCACCGCTCACAATGTCAGGTTATTTAGACAATCGCCCAGTACGTTTCCTGCTAGACACGGGCGCTTCATGCTCTGTAGTCGGTGCACGAGAGTTTTGGCCACGGTCGTCAACCGGCAGCTAGCACCAAATTAATAACAGCGAACGGTACGCCGCTCCAAACAGCGGGAACGGCGTCATTTTCTGTCAGTATCGGGCAATTGTGCACGCACCACCAGTTCTATTGTGCTCCTGTGACATGGAAGCCATCCTTGGATGGATTTTTAAAGAAATACAAGGCTCTATCGACTTTCGTCAGCGGACAAATCACGTTCGACAACCTTTGCCCACCAAACCCTGGTTTCCTGTCGTCTGTAGAACACAGCAGTCATTGGGCACAGCCCTTGGTTGATAGTCCTGCCTCCCCGGAGGCGAAATACGGCCTAATGGAACTATTAAATGAATTTACCACTTCGTTCGACACCCACAGGTCTAAACTGGGCCGTACCCATGTCCTTCAACACACTATCGATACTGGACACCACCGCCCATATATCAAACCCCTCGTAGAGTTCCTATTCATTACCGTGCCAAACTGGACGCCATGATTCAAGAGATGTTAGACGACGGGATTATTCGGCCGTCATCATCACCATGGGCTTTCCCCATTGTCCTTGCAAAGAAAAAGGACGGAAACTTGCGCATGTGCATTGACTATCGGAGATTAAATGATATCACCACGCGTGATTCTTTTCCCCTACCACGAGTGGACGACACAATTGATGCTGTGGCAGGGGCAAAATGGTTCTCAACACTAGACTTGGCTTCAGGTTACTGGCAAGTGGAAGTCGCCCCAAGACCGACCGAAAACAGCCTTTATAATTCCATCTGGACTTTATGAGTTCGAAACAATGCCATTCGGATTTGCGAACGCACCGGCAACATTTCAGCGGCTTATGCAGACGGTGCTGGCAGGGCTGGTCCCTGGATCTTGCCTGATCTACCTAGACGACATCATTGTTCATGGCCGGACGACGAACGAACACAACAGTCGGCTGCGAGAAGTCCTATGTCGCCTCAAGGAAGCTGGCCTAACCCTTCGCGCGGAGAAGTGTAAGTTTCTACAACGTGAAGTATTGTTTTGGGCCATATTTTTTTCTTCCGATGGGGTCCAAACGGACCCGGATAAGACCAGACACATCGCTGAGTGGCCGACACCGACGAATGTCCGTGGCTTGTAGTTTCCTCGAGCTGGCATCATACTACCGGAGATTTATCAAAGGATTTGCCGCTATCAGTGCACCAATCCACAGACTTACCCAAAAGATCGGAAATTTACGTGGACCGTAGAGTGTGATGAAGCCTTCAACCGTCTTAAGCAAGCACTGACATCTCCACCTATTTTGGCATACCCGGACTTCTCACCTGGTGCAGGAGAGTTTGTTTTGGATACCGATGCTAGCGAATTGGCAATTGGTGCTGCACTGTCCCAACGCGTTTGTGACCGAGAAGTCGCCATAGCATATGGTAGCCGCGTTTTAGATAAACGTGAACGTAACTACTGTACCACCCGACGTGAAATGCTTGCTCTGGTGTACTTTCTCCATCACTTCCGGCCCTACCTGCTCGGCAAGCACTTCCTTGTTCGGACAGACCATCACTCATTACAATGGCTGCAGAGCTTCCGCGACACCGATGGTCAGGTTGCGCGCTGGCAGGAACGGATTCAAGAGTATAATTTCTCCTGCTTCTATCGCCCGGGCGCTAGACACTCGAACGCCGACGCCTTATCTCGAAGGCCAGTCCAGGGACTGGAGTCTGTTAATGTATTGCTCGCGCCCAACCGAATGAACTGGGAGGAAGAACAATCCAGGGACACGGATATTGGAGAGATTTACCGCCTCCAGCTACAGGGTAACTTCAAACCTTCTGGACGCCTGATGGCCATCGAGATCCCCGGCAGCACGGAGTCTGTGGTCACGGTGGGGGCAACTACGGATTATATCCCGAGTGCTTCACCTTGTGGATAGTCGGGATGGCCAGCCTCGTGTCGTCGTACCACGTAGTTGCGTCCAACGCGCCATATCAGCAGTTCACCGAGATTTGGGACACGCTGGACAGAAGAAAACGGAAGCGCACAGTAGGCGGCGTTATTGGTGGTTTCTGCTGCACCACGACGTTGCGGAGTTTTGCAGGCACTGCTCCGTGTGTGCGAGAACAAAGGCCCCCACAATAGCACCCAGAGCACCGCTCCAACTGATTCCCGTGCAAGGACCGAACCATCGAGTGGGTGTTGATGTTATTGGACCCCTACCGGTGACCAGAAAAGGGAACCGTTTCATTGTCGTTATGGACGGCTACTTAACTAAATGGTGTGAAGCTGTGCCAGTGAAGCAACAAGATGCCCGTACGATCGCGTCAGTGATAGTCTCTGAGTGGGTATCGCGCTATGGGGTACCAGTCATTCTCCACTCTGATCATGGCCCAGCGTTTGAGAGTTACCTACTACGGGAAATATGTGCATTCCTGGGGATCCATGAAACAAGGACAACACCGTATCATCCAGAGGGAACGGCCTGGTGGAACGCACCAACAGGACCATAAAGAAAATACTAACTACCTTCGTGGATCGTTACGAAGGGGAACGGTGGGACAAACACATTCCCTATGCATGCTGGCCTATCGAGCGGCTACACACGAGTCGACAGGTTATGCACCGGCATTTTTACAACTCGGACACGACCTCCGATTACCTTCAGATGCAGACACGCCTGTGGTTCCTGCAGACCTCGTTGACAGTAACGAATACGCCCCATCACTCCGAGAACGCCTGTTTGCGGCACTACAAATCGCCCGTGAAAACATTGGACATGCACAGCAACACCAAAAGACTGTGTACGACCGCAGATCACACGGACCTGTGTATGAAGTAGGCGACTATGTGCTCTTACACCGGCCGAAAGCACCACTGGGTGCGCCCGCAAAATTCCATCACGTGTGGCAGGGACCGTATGTTATCGTCATCAAGAGGCCAAACAACACCTATGTCATTCGTGATCCTTCTCAACCACATGCGGATGTGCAGTGTGTACATTACAATCAGTTGAAGCCCTACCCTTCACCCCGTCCTGACGCCCAGCCGTCTACGTCCTCCTATCTCCCACCTGTCAGCCACACAGTTGAGATCAGTACATCCGACACAAACACTCTTTTCTGAGCACTGAGGACAGTGCTCATACTTGGGAGGGGGCAGTGTAACGCATTTGAAACTTGACTGTTCCCGCTTACACATGTTTAACATATGGCCTTACGTGTACACCTCTCTTTCTCTCTCTCCCAATTACAGATATACCGGACGAGTCACCACGGGCGCCGGACAGGGAGGAGTAGCCTGCTGGTACACCCTCCCTGAGTGACCTTGGCCTGTTTTTCTGCACTTCCCGTGACCTATACCCGTTGTTTCGGTTTCGGTCCCGGTTTCGAATACACGTGTGTTTGCAACGCGGTCGTTCTGCTTTCCTATCCGTGCGTCGTGCTTGCTGTGCCTCCACGTGCTGTTGTGTATGAACTAACCCGGTGTACCCGTTGCCTTACAGCATATTGCGTCGACTCGCCCACGCTACAGAAGGTTATTTCCGACCCGAAATGAAAAAAACCGTCGCCTAATAAAAGTGTGTTCTCTCACCTTGGAAATCTTCTTGCCATGTCCCCGCCGTGTGTTAGTTAGGTCAACGGTGAAAAATCTGTTTGCCATTCCCTGTTCAAAGAGAGTGTAAGTAAGTATTAGGACTCTTCGGAGGCAAGGATATTTCAGGAGAAATAAACCGAGCACCACGAGGAGCGTTTTCAACGGATTTAAGGCTGGCAACCATTTCCGTATCAGCTCGCTGGACACGCTCAGCGGGGGCCACGTCCATCTAGCGTCTTGAGTGGACACCTTATTGGCGTACTCAAGAAGTTGTCTGCGTGGGCCCCACATAGTGTCTCAAAGCCCACGCGAGTAATATGGGGAAAGGTTCGCCGATTCATCCATAGAACGGCGAAGGCCTTTTGAACAAACATTTCATGGTGCAGTGTGAAGACACAATTGAAGAGCACCAGAGGTATAAAAGTTTTTTAGTATCTGCCCCGTAATGTCTTCCGGTCAATTCTCACCATGCACGACAAATAAACTGCACCACGAACTATGGGTTAGTTAACCTAGATTGACCTCACCTTTGTTCCAACACTATGAAAATGCGGCCATGGGGGGTGACGCGGACCCAAGTATAGATCTGACGTATATCCCGCCTACACTTACCCGAGATAATCTTTACTAACACTCCCGAATATGACCATCACTTCCGGGATTGGCGTTCAACATGATGCCTTTCTTGTAATGTCCGTGACTTGGATTTTCGATGCTGGATAATACAAAGTCTCCAACTCTAAAATCTCGAGCGTTTCGCACCCACTTTTGTCGTAATTGTAACAACGGGATGTACTCTTTCAACCACCGTCGCCAAAACTTATCGGCCAGCACTTTCCCTGTCCCCAACATCGGGTATATCTGCCGCGCATATTGACCACACCACCCGACAATTCAAGCTGTCCCCGCAACAATACCAGGTGGTTTGGGGTCAGCACGTCTGAGCCCGGATCATCGTGGACAGGTGGACGGTTATTTAAAATGCACTCCACATCAGCGAGGAAGGTAGATGAAGATCCGTCGGTTACCACCTGATCGCGGGATACCCCACTCAGTACTCAGCGGATAGAACGTACCTGACGCTCCCGTACTCCTCCGCGATGACTGCTATAGGGTTGATTGAAGTACCACTCAATCCCACGGGCTATCGTCCTCTTTAGGAAACTGCCGAAGCTCTCGTTCGACTCCAATGAAGTTACTTCTTTGGCCACCATGCGTTCCTTTTGGTGAACCACGGCGGGAAAATGGCATAACAAGTGAGTCAGTCGATAAGGAATGAGCTACCTCGAGGTGAAGTGCACGCATCTTCAAACAGGAGAAGATTTATCCGTATCGTTTCATCTACCGTCGTCCGTCGCGTACAAAAAGTGGACCGAAATAGTCCACACCAGTGGCGGCAAAGACGTAATCTGTTTCAAATCTGCAGGATGGTAACGGTACGCTCAACTGTCCTACTGGCATCATCGACCTTGCCCTCCATGACAAACATTTACGCACAAGCCTTTTAACCGCGGCTGTCCCCTTGACAACCCAAAAGTCTGATGCGTGACAACTAGAACATGCGACTTGCCCACATGTTCTTCCCACTCGTGGCTGTGTCCAATCAAACAGTGTGTCACGGGGTGTCGACTAGGAAGTATGGTGGGATGTTGGCGGGATTGGGACAAACCACAATGCTGCAGCCTTTCTTCAACACGTATCAGTTCTTCAAGGAATATTTGAGAGAGTTTACTTAACGCGTTGGCCGATTTCATATTCTGGGTCTCACCAGGACGTGATTTTCCGGGAGAGAATTACATAAATGCTGAAAGGTGTGTTGTTGCACATATTGCAATATGTACTCAGCTGACCTCAGTTCACCAAGCCGCAGAGGGCTAAGGGAGAGCACACAGTCCTCCTCTTTTGTTGACTTTACGTGAAGGTACAATTTAAATTGCATCATCCATGCTATGACTCGTTCCAGCCTAGTCTATGGAGAATAGTAAGAGAGCAGTTTGTTAAATGATAATTCTTCCAAGACAGTGGTGTTTAGAACTTTGGCCTGGTTGACCCAGTATATCGTCGGCAAGGCATTTATCGTTCATTTTTGGCTACATGTGCTCTGGACTTTGTAAAAAGGCTGGGCCATGCAACTAAATGTCTAAAATGTCCATGCGGCTACCAGCGACTTGCGTTGATGCGCGATCTGCTGGATTGTCTTGCGGTGGCACATGCCTCCACCGAGATACTTCGGTATTCTCGTGGATGCATTCTAGTCTATTGCCGACGGACATCTTATAGTTGGACTTTCTGCTGTACATACAATGAAGCACGGTCATAGATTCGGTCCGCAAGCACCTGCTGTCTATTTTGAAATTCAGCTCCCTCAGGACGAGGCGCTTTCACCCTACGGACAGGACAGTTGCTTGAAATTCCAGTCGCGGTATAGTAACAGGTTTCTTAGGGGCAACACGGGAGTTTGCAACCAGAAAATTGCAGCATACCATCCCGGAACAGCGGACACGACGCAAATAAACAACGGACCCGTATCCAACTTCTGAAGCACAACAGACGATATACAGTTCAGTGTGACATACATCGAACCCAGTAGGAATGGTTTAGATAAACTAGTACTGACCCAACGTCACTTAAAAACTCCAGTATGAAATGTCGAGTTCAACTAGCTCGGAAGCTCGCTCGCTAAGATGGATGATATTCAAGTCTTCTGGACTGTTGTTTACCCGCCATCGCAAACAAAATCCACCCAGATTCAACACCGGAACGAGTCATGTCGACAGATTTCACTGATACAAGGCAACCATTCTTTACTGTCGAACCTGTCTTTTCGTCGAAAACATTTGTGTTGTCATCAGTAATCCTGCGCAGGACAAGGGCAGCGAAAGACCGAGATGAGGGGGCCCCAAACTGGCGCACGTTAAGATGATAGAGGCCTGGAGATTTGTTCAGTTTATCGCCAGTTTACCACAGAAAACTAATCGCTCGCCTATCCTCCAGTGGCAAGCTTACTTGTAAAAACAGCTCTTCTAAATCTGCGGGCAAAGCCAGTTCGCGAAGTCAGAAACGAAGTAAAATGCCTATGTCATCTGTAAGGTCAGGTCTGAGAAATAAACAGTCGTTTAGAGAAACAGCTCGCCTTTTCGCAGCGCGGTCAAAAGTTACACGAAAATTCCCAGGCTTTCCATGGTTGAAGACGGGATGATAAGGGTAAGGGTCTATGGAGGCTATCATCCTTCAACGAGCGACTTTTCAAATGACTGAGGCTTTTCTCCTACATTCAGCTTACTAGGTGAGTTCTTCCAGACGAACTTTCAAGGCGGCGGCACCTGATAGTGACCGTCCAACAAGCTAAAAGACTGCTCAGTGTTTTTCATAATCTCCTTGTTCTCTAGGACACTGATTTATTTGTACCCTTACTTTCGTTGAAATCCAATTCAAACGTCCTCACAATGTGGTCCTTAACACTAGGTTTCGCACTGGGGCGATTCAGTAATATTCTTTTGAGTCCTGCAGGGGAGGCTGGTCCGAAAAGTGCCCATCTCAAGGCCGTTATATATGCGCATGGGGTGTTTCGGAGAACCCAGACGTCGCTTGATAGCTCAGTGGGTCTCTAAGACACTAACTCCTATCAAAAATCGAGACGTTATTTCCAGAAATTTGTGCGGGTTGAGCAGCCGCAAGGTGCGTCCATTTTCTCAGCAGCAAATCATCCGACGTCGAAGCCTTGATGATGGAAAATGACCCGATAGAGCAGCCACAGTCGAAGCCCACAACATACCGGTCAAGCAAGAACTGTATGTCATGTCATCATTGATGTCAACACCATTTAACAAAGATGATTCTGCGCGCGTTCCTTCTCCTTCTCATTCAAGCTAATTGGCCGCGTCGGCCGGTAGTAGGGTGGTGTCAGAACTATTGTCCAACGGGGCGTGAGTTAATACAGAACCTTAGGCCTAATCAGCCAAACTGTTACGAACCCAAGGTAGCTCCGGGATCGCTCATCTACCTTTGGGTTGGCGCTGGCGATTTTCGGAGCCCTATTGACCATCCGCGGTGTGTGATGAAGCAAACAATTATGTCGCTGGGTGCAATTCGAGACGTCGCAACGTGTAAGGACGCTACATCCAAACGCCCAATGGTTAGGCTCCAGACAACTGAGGCATATCTTGAGGCCTTCCAGTCTACTGAGCTTCTTGACTTCACGTAGGGTGCCAAGCACTTCACAGTCTGAAAGGCTATGAGTCTGTGAACAGTAAGTGCATGCTACACTCACTTTCATAGCTACGACGTTGATGCGAGCTTTTCTCTGTGGGATTTCTAAGCCCACTTTGTGTACCTGATTACCATATCTTCTGGGACTGGCAATAACACCGTAGCAATTTGAAGCAATGGATACACTTCTGTCAAGAAAAAACACTACGTGATCGAATTCCGACTCTGTCCCGAACGCAGTATGTCGTCTGCCGCTTCAGTTCACCTTTATTGCAAATACCGAGGAAGACTTTCTACTATACGCTTAAGATTTGTTGAGCAGTTTAAAACCGCTGTAAGCATCTGTCCCAATGCCAGATTACAGTTAAACATTTTCCTGATCAGCCTACTTGGGGCATCGACGTCTCCAGGAGCAATGGGCCCTCCAACTAGTTGATAGTTCTTGAAAAACTGTGCAGTGTTGTGTGGCCTGCCGAACTGTTCCCTGAGGATATCCATGGCCTGTTGATAGCCTGTCTTTCCGTGAAAGAACGCGCAGCATACAATGGTCTCCATCGCTTCCTCGCTGCAATAATGGACAAAATATATAAACTTATTACTTCCATCAATGAGCCGATCAACTCCACTCATTTAGAATGCTTTCACAAACTTCTAAAATTTCATTGGATTCCGGCTAAACTTACCTATTTCTATTTTTGGGCAGGTTGAACCCCGGCGCCGTGCCGTAGTGGTCAGCATGCATGCCGTTCATTTGGTGCACCGCAGTTTGACTCCTGGTGGCGCAACCTTTTCCAGACAGATTTGTAGATGGCTGTACGCAATCTAATTCCTCTGGATTGAACTTTCCTACAAACTTCTCGACCTTTTGTTCAATGGATGAAAACCTACGTCCACAGTTGCCCGATATCGAGTCTTCATCTTCAGAGACCTCATAAAACAACAGTATCTGCTACCGGGGTGCTAACTTCCGCTTTCTAATCTCCAGTTACCTGATTTCTGTCGCGAGCTTTCTCTCCATTATCTCTTTCTGTAACTTAATTTTGACATAATCACCACCCATTGCCTGCTGAACCCTACACCACCTGCTACGCCTAATCTAGGGGAGAATGTCGACAAAATAAAGGGTGCTGAGAAATGCAATGTTCACGGTCAACAATACTATCAGAATTGTCGTCCATAAAGCTAGCGAGTTCTGGGTTTCACAAGGTTTCGGGTAACCTACCGCTTCGTGTTCTGGTCATATTGGTTCCAAAATTCCAATTCGGGTGAACCTCCGGAGCCCACGGGATACTTCAGACTTGATTTCTAATATTTGAGTATTGTAGTTTTCCAGCAATCCGTTAGACCGTGTTGAGTTACACACAAAACCCTAAACCAAACTTTTCAAATAGAGGTTAATCCACAAATGCGGTAGTATAAATACATAATAAAATAATAAAACTATACAGCTCGTGACATACGCCGGTTTGGGAACCGCTAATTGCTAACAGATCCCAAATTTTAAACCGACTCAAAGCACATGTTTACAAGGTAGCGAAACCAAGTGTTGACTTAAACAACAACGACAGGGTCAAAGGACGGTTTGCGTTCAGGTCAAGAACGATAAAATTGGTAT
Organism: Clonorchis sinensis; assembly: GCA_003604175.2. Classification (NCBI taxonomy): domain Eukaryota; kingdom Metazoa; phylum Platyhelminthes; class Trematoda; order Opisthorchiida; family Opisthorchiidae; genus Clonorchis; species Clonorchis sinensis. The sequence goes on from CM030371.1 coordinate 5,477,065, forward strand.
AGGCGCAAAACCGAAATGCCAGGAACGGGGAGTGCTGTTGTACAAAATAAGAATAGAAGCAAGGATTCAACACCAATTGCCTGAAAACGAGGGAATTTGCATACGTGGTTACTCGAGACAAAACAACCAGAACGTAGCCGCTACCTTCCGTGAGTTCCCTTCGGTCGCAGTGGTATGACATATGCGTCTCATATCCCCGCATGGGCCACTCGGCGTACCGATGCACCTACCGTGTGACATTTTCAAGTGCGTCTGAGTGGTGCGCTCGGTTTTTCATATGAACTTTTGCTTTCTCCAGACGGTTGCTGGTCACACTGCCAAAATGGACTATTCCGGATTTTGCGTACACAGCCCATTTGCGGTTTGTATACAAGTAGTGGGCCGTAAAGAAAGAGACAAAATTGTGGATCCGTTCGGCGCGATAGTTGCAGATCTTGTCGGAATCTACGTCTCAGTGTTATGATAAACACAAAAGTGACTGTACGGCATTGTCCAAGCGGACCATAAGGTGTAATATGTACCGCCTGTACGCAAAAAGTGTCTGTGAACAAATACGTGGATGTTATACGATTCATACGTGGATCCTGATAGTTTTCCAATATGGGAGTAGAACAATCTGAAGTGGCGGCTGAACAACACTTTCGCCGCCCGCATTTGTGCCGTCAGTTTGTCCATCACAGAAGATTTAACTGGATAATGTTCACCGATCGTTTTCCTAAACAAGCCGAACAGTTTACACACAAGAGGAAAACTGTTCAATTTTCACGGAGGCATACATAACCGAACGCCCGGTACTCATGCCATCCGTGAGCAGCAAGGTGCATAGCTTGTATCTGCAGTCCAGTTATTTGTTGCCTTAAAAAAGCTTGCCCAAAAGGGTTCGTCGCGTGTGTTCCGTCGACAGTTGCCACAATCGGGAAGCGTCGGAACAGCACTATTTACTGCCACCTGGAGAAACATATGTACCATGGTGATCTTCCCCTGACTACAGCACAAACCCGCTTCCGGTCCCTAAGTTTTGCCAGGCCCAAAGGCGAGTCATCGGCCAAAGTAAAAACCAAATATACGTCACTTACTCAACATAGATGTCTGAGACTTACGTTGGTGGTTGTATATGTCCTCAGTCGTGGAGTCCTTGCGAAGTCCATCGACCACAAACTGCCGCAATTCACAAGATGACGTTCCATACTTCAGCAAGGCCCCGAAGGTGTCCAAGTTCTCATCGGTTGGCAGTCGATTTATTGGAAGCTGATCGTATAAAAACTTAGAAACCTCATGGTTGTGTTTATAACATAACATAATAATGGGTGACGGCGAGTTGGTTCCCCTGCGTCCTTAGACAAAAGCGCACTGGACAGTTGGTGCCCTGCGTGCTGTTTTTTAGAAAACACTCTCAGCTTGCTAGCTCCCCCGGATTCCTTGACTTTGAGTTTGTTTAACAGACCGCCCGCTGTATTCGTAGTATACTCATTCGTGACGCAAAACAGTGATGGTGCTTCGGTTACTAGATGAACATACAAATATCACGTAGTTATCCTTCATGTATTCGTCTACAGCCTTCTCAAAAGCCGTGAAAGATGAAGAGCATACAGCCCCCAATTTCTCAACAAAAACACGTGAAGCTATTGCTTAAGCTATAACGTAGCAGCTTAACAGTCGAATGCGCGCCAAAAATTTAGAAGGCAGATTAATAAAACAAATTGCAACAATCGGCGTAGATTTGAGTGCTTTTTAGTTCAGAAACATACGCAACAGAGTCCAACATTTTGGCGTAAAAACTCTTATTGCACTTGCAGAGATTTTGCCCAAAGCTGCATATTGCGGCAAGAAGTCTCCAGAAGGACGGTGGAAAGTTTTGTGGGGAAGTTGGTGTCTCCATGCGTTTTCCCGCTCATTGGATTCAGAACTATTTTGAATATGTGGTCAAACAATAATGACTCTGGCTTCGTGCAAAGTCAAAGTAGAGCAGCCATTCTCGACTGATGCAGAAAATGTTTCATGTTTGGCAGCAAGCGTACCGCCACCCAAAGCCAAGTAATTCGTCGCAGCTAGTAAGTTTGGTGTATTTTTTATGATAGTCAGCACACCCTTATCGGGTAGAGGGCAAGGTTTATTCCTCAAAGGTATACTGAGAATTAGTGGATTCGCGGGCGGTGCGACCGTGAAGTACAACAGGATGACCAGTAATTTGGAGTTTTGGCACAACTTCAGCGGCTTGAGGCAGTTTGGGTGCAGGTTAAATGCTTGTTCGAGAAATAGTAGTGTTATACCTGCTGATTCGCCAATCAGTTGAACCTGACTACTGACCTCGCCTTAGTGCCTTGTGCCGGGGAAAGACTCACCGAAGGGAACCCAACAGCTCTATTTCAACAAGCCAGCACCAGAGCGTGACTGCATGCAAGTGCGAAAACACAACGGTCTTAAGCCCTTTTAATAGAGGGACACTGTCTGAACTTGGTCCAACGCCGTCTCGGGCTGTCTGCCTTCGACTTGAGGCTGTCACGCGTTGCAAATTGCGTGGGCGTTTTCTACACTTTATCAACGATAAATCGCGCTGTCTGGGTTTGAAACTAGGTTGTTATGCGCTGCGTATTGAGGGGGATTTGACTGTCTGGGCAGCCTCCAGCGGAGTCGAGAGTCTCATTAGATTTCGGACATTCAGTGGTTAGTTCCGGGACTCTGACCTTTCTGATATACAGAGCAGGCGAACTACGAGCAAGTCATCAGTTGCAGCTGCTGTACCCCCATCGCGAAGTCGTAGTTGGGTCCATGGACAGCCCCGTATGCGGACATCTTAGGTGAGTAACTTCGGCTGTCAGAGCATTTAAGATTATAAGCCATGACAAATTTAGGCCAGCATGGACGAAGAATATTCTTGGGTACATAGAGAGCGCAAAGCGGTGCATTGGTGGCATTCGAACAAGCTAATAAGGCTGCCGCATGTAGATTGTGATTAAGATCCGAAGAAGTGCGAAAGTCTCCTAAAGGGCAAAATGGTGTCAACAAGATTGCGGCGCGAAATAAGCAGCTAACACTGTTTACCTTTTGTAACTGCTGTAGTGAAGCGACCCTGAATTATTTCAAAGACGATAATGGAAATTCATTTGGAGACAGTATGGAGACAGCTGTATGCAAACCGGTGTGTCCATATTTGAATATGAGGGACGTGCATTAGCTAGGCAATGCCTCAATGAGGTCAGCTAGTTGTGTAGTTGTCCATAAAGCCGGGCATGGGTGTAAGTAGATGGTTCCCAAAGCCGTGGTTGAAGCGTACCTGTCTTCGTAGATAGCCCGCGCAAAAATGCGGTTAGGTTGCAAGTGTAGCGTGTGGTAAGGTTATTACGTGTTGGGGACTGCTAATTCTGCATAAAAGAGGGTGAAGTGAACAGTAGTGCATTGACTGAGGGTATGTGTGGATGTGCGATATTACGTGCCGCGCGGAAAGAGGTGCTAATTAAGCATGTTTGGGCAGCGGAACTGAGACTTCTTGAGACGTTCGATAATTGTTTTCTCAGGACCGTAGCTGGTGTGGATAAGTGTCGGAGAATCAGAAACGAGACAACTGGAAAACCAGCTTTTGTTTGTGCAACAAGAACTTCCATTAAAGAACGCGTCCTGCACCAGAAGCAGTTTTGGTTAGAACATGTATTGCTCTCAATGATGATAAATTTAAGGAGAACCATTTGAGGTTGCAAGAAATTTGCGTGTTTTATTAGTCGTACTGGTGCAAGGATCTTAAGGGCCGAAGTCATATTTGCCAATGTGCGTCATTTAAGACATCAAAATGGTATATCACTGGGTCCCAAGGTTCGCGAACCCCAGGTTACAGCAAGGGTTCTATGGCGGTATGGCTGCGAAACATGGCCTCTGCTAACAGATGATGTAAGGCGTCTTCAGATTTTTTACTGCCAATGACTTAGAAGCGTTGCTGCTTTTGGATGACGTCAAGGGATTTCTAACGAAGTTACTTTGTATCTGACTGTGCCGCCGATGTTTTAATCACGAAAAACATCCAGAACCGTCGACCTTGATTACTCGGCCATGTTCTACGCATACCAAAATATGGTCCGCCATAACGAGTATTGTTCCCCGTGCCTCCTTCAGAATGACACAAACCGTCGGCAGAAAATCGAATGACTTTCAGAAGGCGTCAAAAAGATTACAAAGAGTTTGGGTGTTATGATGTCACATGCCATCCAGGAGGGGTCCCTGCCATCCCTCTCAGTTTGACTGGAAACGTTGCAAGAAATGGCGACTGATCGATATGTGTTTCTCGTGCTGTCAGCTTCCTTCCGAACCCGATTCAATTTATCAGCCATAAACCGTGCATCATAGACATACTGGTTTCAACTGCAACAGTTTTCATTGCGAGTAAGCAGGACTGTGAGTGGCATCCAGCCAAGCACTGGGGGTGATGGCACGTTCAGTTAGTTTCGGAACTGGGTGGCTACACATCGAAGGATATTTGTTCCAAGTACAAGGAGATGGAGTAAACCTTACGGTCTCCAGTCAGATCATCATTATAATTGCAGACAGATTATATGAGGAGTGACTGACTTAGGCGCTGAAGTATTCGGGTAGTGTAGACAAGATTGCAGAAGTGGACGAGGGTGGCAAAGCCTTGGCATGGAAGACGAGTTAGATTAGTACCAAACACATATGAGTCAAAGCGAGTGGATTTGAAAGCGTTATGCGTATCTGAAATAAGGCAGCTTTATTAGCTATAACCGGATGTTGAAGATCACGAAAGCGTCGTTTACAAACGCAAGAACCAGGGCTGGTAAACAGTATTCCAGGACGGATCCCCTAGTTCATTTTAGTGCTACTGCTGATAACTATGAAATGGTTAAAGCTAGTATGGGGTAGACTTCCATCAAGCCACAGGGTATAAGCGTCGGGCAGCAGAAGTTGAGTAAAGTCACGTACTAGTGCTCAAAGGTAGCAAACTTGACAATAAATACCCATTCACTCACTAGATAATTGCCATGGCTTCATCCATTAGTACATCTCGGAAGACTCATGAGGCCCCCGATTTATAAAAGTCAAGTCTATACCACTTGATCTTACGACTGTACTGTATACACCCGTTAAGTTCGCTGAGTCCAACTTTGATGTACACAGTGATCCTTCTCTAGACAAAGTGGTGCTGTTTGACCAAGAAGTAAGTTTGCTCCATAGCAGTAGGATGTCTGAACAATCCTATAAAAGGTAGAAACGAGAGTAACTTGAATGTACACATTTTATTTCAGATCCACCATCCAGTGAAAGCGGTCCACTGAAAAAACAAAAGGAGTGACTGTCCATTATGGTTGTACCGTGCAACAAATAAAAACAGTTCGCCGATGGTGGCCTTATAATTTCTAAGCGCGGATACACTGAGCGACAGCGCACACGGTTATAATGATGAAAGTCCATAGTTGGTCGTTGGATCAAACTAACACGCGTAGTTGGGGCCTCAAAATCAGTGCCGCACATAGACACGAGCCCAGCAGTTCCGATAAGCAGCCAAAGTAGGCAAAAGCGTGTGCAGTTATCATGATGACCGGCTATGATTGACTTTATTTCTTTCACTGTTGTTGGGCCTTATAAGGTATTTCAGCAAAGGAGGGTCATTGTTGCCGGCGGGGAAGATATTGCAGTGTTGGTATTTCACGTGCAGATATCTGAAATCGCCGCATTATCTACCGACTAGTTATCCATAACTGGGAATGGAGATCATCCACAGAAATGGCACTCGCATTAAAACTGCGCATTGCATCAAGTTGTCTTCCATTGTTATACCGAATGGAAGGCGAGCCTCATAAATGCCGTGTTTTGCTGAAGTTTCCTGAACAAGCTCACCTCAATGGCTACGTCTGGGGAGTATAAAGCATACAAACGTCGTTCGCCTATCTGCCTGAGTGGAACTTGCATTGGGTATTCTGTAGACGTTACCTCGCTTTAAAGCTCCGTGTAAGGCAAAAGTAGGCTAAAGGTTGATTTCCTGTTTTACCCCGTAAACTGGTATCAAAATGCGAACCAGTGGCAGTTTGTGAGCCCGATATTTTTCTCAGTTAAACATATCGCCGACAGATGCAAACGGATTAGACTGACTCCCCGTAAAAATCTAAACTTAAAGACCCCATATTTTTGGTCTAATTAATTTCGATTTACTTCTAGTGAACAAATTCGATAGGTACGATGAGTGTAATGGATGCATGCTTCCTGAATGCAGGACTGATTTGTACCTCGCCATTGGTGGTAATAGCGGTACCGGAATACTCGTAACAGAATAGTCCCGCCATAATGGGGTAGAACTTTTTTTGTGACCGCAAACTTTGATTCCTCCTGAGGGACGAACGAACGTGAGTGGCCAAGTAGCAGAAAACTGCGATAGAAGAAGACGGAAGACTGTCATGGATTAGCGTTTGAAAAGGACGCCAGGAGTCAATGAAAATTTAGAGGGAACTGATTATTAAATAAAAATTCTCTGGGTAGAATTGAACACTGGGGGAGTTCATTGAAAGTTTCGCCCTCTGTTGGACACTATCCGGCACATCTACATTACGCCGCAATAAAAAAGTACGGCGAAAGAATCTGGCAATTGTGACACCAATTGCTGAAGCACATCATAGGAAGGAGGGTTTGGGCGCCGTTTTAGGTTTCCGGGGCCTCCGTACTAGTTAGAACTGAGTCTGGCGATCAGTGAAGATGACGGCCATGGGATGTGACCATAACCTTGTGGATTGTGGACAGGACTATTACGGTGCTATATACTAAATAGGACTTAGATAACTCTCCGTTAATGGGCACGTCCTTCTTAATACATTAAGAAAAACCACAAATATCCTTAGTTGTTCCTCAAAAGCTTCGGCACTCTTGCATTACTTGCGTCGTCTTACAGACATTTTATGGAGCCTACATTTGGCCTGTTCAACAATACGCTAGCAAAGTTGTCCGTTCAGGGGACAAAAACATAACCATCATTGGGCGTGCCGGTAGACCTGCTACGACGGTGGTTGCTGGCTTCAATCCAGTGACCAAAAAACGCCTGAACACATTTGATCTCTTCCTCCCAATACTACCGCCCCCTGTGAAGAGATCTGATACTTGCCTACGCAGGGTTAGGCCGATGCAATTTTTACGCCACTAAACTAAAACACGGCGGTGCTTGGTGAGTTTAGAGTGCTCGATTTTGTCAGACGGAAATTTTCTCGTTTTGATTAATGGATGCGTGGAATAGTCTTTACGTCACTTGTGCACGTTGTCCATATGAGTGAATTCAAATCGATTTAGGACGCATTTTTTAGTATTCGAGCTGGCAAGTTTACTGCTGAATGATAAGAACTTAGTGGCCCGATGAAACACCTTTAGTTCGTTTATGCATTTCAGCTAGATCGAGGCAGCTGTACGACAAGAATAAACCCGAATTGTTAATCTTGGCCAGACTACTCGATCCGTGAACCGGTTAATCTAATGAATGCTGTGTGCCCGCATCAAGGTCCGATAATATGGGTGGGGACAGTCACCAATCAGAACGCCTGGCTTCCCGCTGCTTGTCTGTCTCTTTGACTACGTCCATCACGGATTCCTGTCGCCTTCTGCACGATGGCTGTCGGAATCGATGTCCCTTCAGTGGTTGATTTTCTGGGTACTCTCGATGTTCAGAGTGAACAACTTTTCGGTATGTTGCGTTTTAATTTCGGGGTATTATTTTAAGTATACTTCAAATGTGTAGTTTCGGTGGGTTTGTGCCTTTTTACATAAGCTAGTACTTGATAGTTCAATCGTGCACTGCAGCAAATATTTTTCGAATGATCCGATCCGTAGTTCAGCAGCAGAACGGCAGTAAACAGTGATGGATCATATTACCTAATATCAGACGAAATATAATTACAACATGGGGTGTACAAGCAGACACGTAGCTTACCGCGATCAAAGTACACGGTGCACACTATCGGAAATTACCTGTTGACGTAAACAAAGGGCACCAGTTCACCTCAAGTAACCGTGTACGCTGCATAACCTCCCAGAAGTTCGCGATGTAGAAGGCAGCCCTCGATGAGACAAGCGAAGCACAGCATAGGATTTTGAAAATGTAGTACAGCACAACATATAGTTGTCTATTCGGAGACCAGAGGCGTTTGTTAGTGAGGAAAAAGGGGTTCCGCGAAGTAAAGCATTCACGTGGATTCTGAGTGATGGATGCTATGTCAGCAACACGGCCTATGGATTATTTATTTATGAATTAATATATGTGAAAAAATATAATTTCGTTATATACACAAGACAGACAGGCCGACGCGCGCTCGCCACCCAGCCTGTAAACACAGTGTGTGAACAGGGGTGCGATTTTCCCGGATGCACTGACTCTTGGAGCTACTGTATTCCGGAGCTGCCTTCCCTCGTTTCTAGGTCATCTGATTTGGACCGCCGACATCTGTAACAGATGGTGAGTACCTGAGCGGGTGAAAAGGGTGTAGGGCTTCCGGCTGCAACCGCCCAGTTTGCCTACCTTGGCACAGAACTGGGACGTGAAGACCCGGAAGGGTTAGGATCTGTGCAACGCAAAATAACGAGTGAATGTTCAGTGTTCTGTATGTAAAGTTAAGTTAAGGGACAACGGGGCAAATTCCTATATTTAACAGGCATGGTGTACTTGGGAGACTGAGGCATCACAGTTGGCGGGGGATGGACCAAGCGTCAAAGGTTGGGGTGGAGAGACGGGGTGTTCCGTACCAGCGCCGGTCTGTATCAACACGTAGGGATGCGTGGCCTGATGCGTAAGATGGTGTGTGGGCACTGAGCGGATTTGGCCGTATAGCTTATAAGCATAGGATGCGTAATCAGGCATTCTCCGTGGAGTGGTGGTGTGTAGGTCCACCGGCCCACGCAAGGTAGTGCCATATATGAGCCCGATATAAATAAAAAATGGTTCAGCTGTAGCATTCTTTCGGTGCCTAACTACCATGCAACCAGAAGGAAGCACGAGAGCTGGGGTACTGCCAGGTCGCCCAAGCCCAGACGGGAAGTCCCGAGGCAGTGGTCGGGTTTGAACCACGGACCTTCCGGTCAGTAAATTAGCGCTCTAACCACTGAGCCAGTTTAAGATGCCAGCACTGCGGTTAAGCTGACCGCCCTATCACTCTCCACTCGCTTCCGGCCACGCAACTCTGGCGATTCATAGTCCGCTGCGACAGGAGCTGCAGTGGTTGGAATTGTCCTAGGTCACCGAGCGGAAGTATTCTTGCTTGACTGGATACCCGTTGGTAGCCATCTCTGCATGGCTCATGTGAAGTAGTTTCACAGTGGGGAAGTTGATCGATGTCCTTTGTCGTGTCTGCTTACGCCCCAACTGACTGTAGCACTGACAACATCGAAGACAAGTTTTATGGGGCCTTCAATGCCCTTTTGCGGCGGGTTAAAAACTCAGACATCGTCTTGGTTGCCGGAGGTCTGAAAGCACCAGTAGGCAGGCTTAGAGCTTCTGAGACTCAATTAGGTGGTTGACATGGGTTTGGGAGCGAGATGGCTCAAGTGGTTAGAGCGCGAATTTACTGACCGGAAGGTCCGTGGTTCGAACCCCACCTCTGCCTCTCGACTTCCCCTGTCTAGGCTTGGGCAACCTGGCAGTATCTCAGCCCTCGCGCTTCCTTTGGGCGGTATGGCAGCTAGGCACCGGAATGGTGTTACAGCTGAACGATTTTTTATTTTTAATTTTTTCCTAGTGCTCCACCTTCAGATATGAATTCATACTGGGACGAGATTGCCACCTCTTTGCACAATGCTAAGATTTTTTCCTGTGGCACGGCGCTGCCAGGCTCATTCAATATCATGTCGAACAAATCGTTCAGCTGTAGCACCTCTTGGGAATCTGGCTGCCATGCCACCTGAAGGAAGCACGAGTGCTGGGATACTGCCAGGTTTCCAAAACCTAAGCACAAGTCGAGATGCAGAGTCCGGTTTCGAACCACGGATCTTTCGGTCAGAAAACTCGCGCTCTAACCACTGAACCATCTTGACCACGACCGAACAGTGGCACTGCTTAAACCTCGGGGAAATGTACTAGCCGGTCTAGAACATAACCTAATTGTCAGACGGCAATTGAAAGTGAGCGTGCGAGCCGACCGTGAATTCTGGTGGACACGGAAAACCAAGGAGATGAAAGAGGCCCTCCTCCTCTCATCTTCGAAGAGGAGAAGAAGGCGCTTGTGTTTTTGGATGAACCAACCCATTTTGCACCCATATAGTGTGATGTCATGCTCGTTGACATGCGGTCACTGAACACGCAACTTACAATCCAAAGAGAGTCCCTCGAAGTTGTGGAACGTTTTACGTATCCTGACAGTTGTATCAGTTATAATTGTAGTGTGGCAGATGAGGTTTGCAAAGCCCGGGGCACGTTTTCTAATTTGAGACGCCTATGTCGTCAAAGTGGTAAATTCCTGAATGCCAAGGGACATGTGTATCAGGCTACAGTACTGGCTGTTTTGTTGTATGGTTGTTCGAGCAGGGAAACTGAGACGTCTTCAGGTGTTCGGCAACCGTTGTCTGAAGACCATAGCTCGTGTGGGTTAGTGTCGGCGAGTTTTCGGTTGTGAAACGGGTACTTTCATTGAAGAATGTGTTCATCACCAGGAGCTTCTTGGTTAGGACGTGTATTGCGCATCCAGAACCATCGTTTTCCGAAGACAGTGCTATTTTCCGTGCCAAATTCAGAGTGGCGGAAGCAGAGAAGTGGCTAACCCTTGATATGGCGGAGAGGTATGAAGGACACGACGAAACGTCTGGGTGTTGTCGGTGCAACTCACTTTCCAGGATGGGGACCGCATGTTCCCCACTGCGCCGGGTTGGAGATGCTGCAAGATAGGACTGCTAGTCGATGTCAGCGGCCTTTTCGTGGTCAGTTTCTATCCAGGTTGCTTGAATGAGTGTCTGGAGGTGTAGGGACCTCGAAATTACTGTATTAAGCTAGTACTAAGTCCATTCCCCCGTCCACCACTATTCTTTTCTTCACAACCAGGCTTTCAAATAAATCATGGTTGTATGGCAGCGAAGCATCAGTGATGAACACTTATGTCGTGTTGTCCATTATGATGATGTTTCGCCACTATGGTCGCCAGTTACTGATATGACTATTCTGGCAGAAATAAGGTAGGCTTATTTTGACGCTATCGAGCGTTTATTTGGTCGATTTGAATGGCTTGAACTGACAGTGCTAAAAGCTGATAACATAGTTCTTTCGCTGTCTCCAATTCATCCTCCAAGCAGCGTTCACCATTAAGTGACTATTTCCGGTAGCCTGCAGTTAGATCAGATCGATATTATTGAGCTACTGAAACCCACTGAAGTTGACGAACCTAGTTACTCTGTTTTGTGTTGAACTCTGATTTCATGCCTTAAATGATGGTGAGGAATTCACAAACAGTCTTGAATAGAACAGTTGGAAGGTCATAAAAACCAGGAGCACAATGACGCTTTAGTAGAGATATAAACTTGGACACTTCTGTGGCTGAAGGGGCTTCCGTGTTCACCACCACCTTTGTGTTGAAGTCCAGGATTCTGGATTAGAAGTAGCAGGTGGCCAACTGAATTGCTGGTCAAAGTACTGTGCCCACTGGTCCAAACTTTCTGCTTCGCTGATGATTTTGCTGACAAGAGGCTTCCGAGGACCAGTCGAACGAATCAAGTGGCACAGCTTGTGGACGTTTCCAGCATGTTTAGCACCTGCCATATCTTCAGCCTTCGGGCCTACGGGCTCTCCGTATACTCTCACGCGTTCGGAAGTCCGAGAATACTAAGAGCTCATTATGCTAACAAAATTCCGGGACATGAGCAAGTGTTTCACGGAGGGGAGACGGCAAGCCGAGTGGAATGCGTTTTGGACATCCAGAAACACTAAAATCGTGAGTTGTTTGTATACACGGAATTGTTCTAGCACCTGGCGGAGTGTGCAGATTTGGCCAACGAAACTCCTACCAGGCTACCGGCTTGGTGCTTTCGAGTCAGTGTTTCTCGAGCCACCATAAAGCGAGGAAGCGCAAGCGATGCTAGTAGTCTCGTTACAAGCGAGGTTAAGCTTTCCTCCCTGTGGTTACCATACTCACTATGACCCCGTTTTTGAAAATGGGAACTATCACCGACTCCGCTCAGTTTTCTAGGGCAGTCTCCTTTTCCTAAATTTATGCAAACGAATCAGACAAACGCTGACTGGGGACTTTATCCCCATTTTTAAACAATGCGGGTGGGAGGTCATCTGAACCAGAGGGTAGGTTGCGCTTGAGAGAACATACGCAACCATAAAGCTCCGAGGCCGTAGGTGGTTCCACGTTCACCGTCCAGGGTTGTACGTCAACTCTGGGCTCCAGATGAGTGGCAGCTGTTGGTCACGATAGATGTTTTTCGAAGTATTCGGTCTTGGAAGGGACCGTCCGAGACAACTGGGTGAGTTGATAATTGTGCCCACTTTCATGAAGCACACTCGCGGTGAATATAGTAACCACACGGGTGTTAGTTTGGCTCCCACTTTACCAAGGCTTCTGATGTCACTGATTCTTCGTTAGCTTACGGCGACACGCGAATCTTTGACCCGTACGAATCAAGCGGGATTTCGAAAGGACAGAGGCTTCTTTGAGGATATGTCCACACTCCGTAAGGTATTAAAGCAACACCATATGTGCCGCGACTCAAAGTCTTGCTCTTTTACTTTAAGGTGCGTTCGATTCCCGTAATCAGTTATTTCCTCTAACCACAACTTATCAACAGTTGCCACAAAAGTTTGTGAACATAATCCGGTCCGTATATTTACATAATTCTGGTAAAAAAAATTGTCGACCATGTTGGGTGCGAATAGTAGCTCCGCCTATCGTCGTGAGACGTGTGTGGGGAGGAGCCAGTGAACGAATATGTGGAAGGGCGAATGGTACTTCTCTGTTACTCAGGCCGAAAAAGTGGGCTTGGTTAAGGTACCTCACTTGGAGCCTTTGACTCGAAAGTCTGACCTAAAAGGCAGTGGAACGATGTAGGATTTTGGTCGGGGACCCTTTCCCTAGCCTCTGACAACAGTCTAATCCGCGACGCAGCAATGGTTGGGGTTTTTCTAGGAACCCTTCTAGGAGCCAAGGACTCAGTAGTCTGATCCACTTGGCTACAAGAGAGCTGGCTTGGCCTGAGAGCACAGAGACCAAGGCGTAACTGCCTGACTCCAAATGCAGCTGCGCACAGCAGATGTCTTTTGAGCAGCACCAGACTCTGGTTTTAAAGGTATGGATAATGTACCGGCGATCATTGTCAGCAGTTGAGCAATCACTCTGCGGATCTTAGGTCTGACCTTTTCTGACCTGTCCTTCCTCGGAGGAAGGCAGCGTCACTCCCATGAATATGGACGTACTGGTCGCCTGAAGGAAACACCTTGCTTCCACCATGCTTCTTTAGGAGATGTCATACTACTTTACCTACAGACCGCCTGATAGTACGATTTCTCGCAGTACGGGGACTTGCTGTTCTTCGTTGGACTTCCTTGAATGGTTGAAACTTAAGGAACTGAATTCCAGCAAGCACAGCCCGCAAGGTCATTGCAGCACTGAAGGCTACCCACCACGCAAAGGTGACAACTTTCGGTCGGGATTCCATGCTTCAGTTCGGATTGGCTGGACTGATAGGTGCCTCATCTCCATGCAAAAGTAAAATGTCATAACCTTGGTTAAAAAACTGCCTTTTAGACCTAAACCAAGCGTTTTCTACTGACTCATGCGTCATGCATTGGCCGTTTATTATTGACGCGTCACAAAATTGATTTATCACCTGCTTTCACCATCCTACTTTGCCACACAGAGTCACTTATGTTAGCGCTCGTGGAAGTTGTCGCCATTGCTAAACTAAAACCTAGTAGAACATAAGGTTGGCGGAAACTCGGGGACTGCGCCTACCTGATGAACCCCAAGAAGGGCGAAACCGGTCGGGGGCTGTCGAAGAATTTTCAGCAACCTTATGAGTAGTTCAGCTGTAACGCCCTGTCAGTGCCTAGCTGCCATGCCACCCAAAGGAAGCACGAGGGCTGGGATACTGCCAGGTTGCCCAAGCCTACACAGGGGAAGTCGAGAGGCAGAGGTCTGCCTTCTGAGTAGTGCATTACGTCTAGTATGTCCTACATTTTTTGTGACCTGTCGATTGCCACTGACATAGTGAACAATGATTAGTAAAGTTACCTTGACCCTGTGTACAGTTTCGGTGTTATTGTTAATGTCATCATCGACAGCATGACATCAGTGTTCAACACCGATGCTTCACTGCCGTGTGATACTGAGATATCAACTTCCGTTTGACGGAACAAGCTGGGTCGGAAAATTGTAATATTCAAATAAGGAACAGGTTAATGGAAGGTTAGTTGGTCCGCTCAAAGTTCGCTCTAGAAATCAGTGTACCCATAGGCAGTACCCGAATCTTTTGATGGTGGACACTGCTATTCTGTTATTTCCTAGATTGTTGCAGGTAAGCTTATTTCTTAAGCTTCAGACCGGGTATGCTGTAGATGTCCGTCGGACCATTTAAGACCTTAAAAGTTTCTCTGAGATCCCTTCTGGGTCTTTGCGTGGAGAATAGGTCCATCTTAAGCCTTTTTCTAGGGAGACACTGGAGTCGGACGAATCACTCGGTCAACCGTCGTCACTGTTGTTGCAAATTATCTTCCTTTTCAGACTGGACATTCAGACGTGCATGCAATATTCTTGGTGGAGTCCCCCATAAAGGTGCCTTTTCTGCCACCGTATGAAATTGCACAAAAGGCTGAAAGTCATTCGTAATACAAGTCCCAAGATCTTAACTATGGGGTGTTCTGGGGGTTGTTATGTGGCAATTTAGATCCCTATGCAACGCTCAGGTGCTGAAGGCTCTGTGGCCTCGAGAAGCTGGAACATCACGACGTCTAATGGGAGTTGTTCTTTAGTTCTATGATTTGCCTGGAGTATATATATATATATATATATATATATATATGCGGTCGAGTCGTAGACTTTTCATTCGTACAATCTATATGCGTTTCTAGGCTTCTGTAGCCTTCACCTTCGAAATTATAGTTTTTCTGTTTTTTGTTAACCGCAGATATTACGCTGTGAATGAATGCAATTAATGGGGACAAGTCCTATCCCTTGATAACCTTTATATAGTAATTTCATTCGCACCGTTCGCTCTTCATTAACATCTTCCCTTTTTTACACTTCAGAAGGCATAGCCTCTTTCGTCAACTCAGTATCAAGACGTCGGCTAGGGAAACTGGACCGGCACAGTGTGGTTGATTACCTCAGGTAAAACGTGCTACAGTCTTTTTACCGTGATTCTTTCAGGGCCAAAGCGGTACCATCCGTGTCTATGCTTACGGCATTGATATTTATCGAGAAGATCGCCAATACTGACCCACCTCCACAACTGTTGGACGAAATCACTGCCGTGGATTTGTTCGCCATAGCAATGGTATGTGGCTGCTTATTTTCTGTTCACTGTATGTGTGTAGACAACCGCATCGAAATATCTCTATGACATCGACACGGTGGATGGGTCTGATAATGCGAGTTGGGCAGACGTGTTCAATATGGACGTGCAGGAATTGAACCAGCTGGAAATCCGTTTTCTTTCTGCTATAAATTGGAGTCTTTTTGTGGCCAAATCAGAGTACGATCAGTTTCGGTCGTTTGTGCACTCCCTTTCAAGTGCGACTTCGGGTCGACCATTACGCTCACATTCGACGAAGCGATCTACCCGTGATACCGTCGCACGAATCCAGTTGAAAAATAAACGCTTGCGAACAACGGCAAAGGTAAGCCAGACTCCCCCCGTATTTTGAAAATCCATGGTTTTGTATATTTTAATGTAAAGTGACGTGATATGTTGAATAATAACTAAACGGTGTGTAGGCAGATGTGTCTGTGTGTTATCACGAGAGGTGAAAGGACTGCTGACTAGTTGGCTTATTTTTAGCCTATAGAGGACTCTTCTGTTACTGGTTCACATTTGCTATGTAGCTGACGCCTGCCTTTCTAAATGACACTTTTTACATGACAGCAGATAACCCGTGGCCCACTGCTTCGCCAGTGGGGTTAAGAAGAATGGAATTAGGTGGTGACCTGAAACGATGGACAAAGCCCTAAGTCATACAAGTGGAGACATTTCCAAACTGGTTCATAGGTTTAAGGCTGCGGTTCTGCATATATCCAGGCCACCCAGAACCCAGAGGTCAAACGAAAATATCAGAACCAGCTTCTCGAACGCCTGCCGGACGGTACAATGTTGGATATAAACGGCCACTGGGAAAAGATATACAAAGCGCTACTCAAAGCCGGAACGTCTGTTTGCGGTACAGCCCAGCCAACCTCATCCAAACATTGGATCTCTGATAGGACCGTGTCTTTGCTGGAGACCCGGCGACAGATCTCTCTTGGCCATAATCACAGCTCTGCCCGACGCATCATCCGACGACAAGTGATATTGAGTATCCGTGCGGACCGAGAAGCTTGGTTTACCCGAAAGGCCGAAGAAATGGAAGATGCAAGGAATGCTGGAAACGTCCGCAAGCTGTTCCGCATGATTCGTTCGACTGGTCCTCGGAAACCTCTTTTCAGCAAAACAATCAGGGACCGAAATGGCTCCCTGATGTGTAGCAAAACAGAACGTTTGGACCGCTGGGCACAGTACTTCGAGCAGCAATTCAGCTGGCCACGTGCTACCTCTAATCAAGAGTCCTGGCCTTCAACAGAAAGATGGGCCGTGAATATGGAACCTCCTTCAACCTCAGAAGTGTCCGGGTGTATTTGCCTACTCAAGCGTCATCGTGCTGCTGATCCTGACGACCTTCCACCTGCTCTTTTCAAGGATGGCGGTGGGCGCCTCAGCCAGCGCCTGTCTAGCCTAGTTGGGTCTATCTGGGAGGAAGAGACCGTTCCAGACAACTGGGGTGAATCGATAGTAGTGCCCATTTTCAAAAAGGGTACTCGCAGTGAATGTAGCAACCACAGAGGTGTTAGTTTGACTCCTGTTGTGACAAGGCTTCCGGCGTCACTGCTTCTGAGTTGTCTTACGATGGCACGCGAAACCTTGACTCGTGAGAATCAAGCGAGATTTCGACCGGATAGAGGCTGCTGTGTACCTCCGTGAGAAGGGTGTTGGCGTAGCACTCGCATTCTCCCATAACATGCTGGTCGGTTGTTATAGGGCTGACGAGCAGTCTCCTCCAGATTGAGTGTTGAGACAGGTGTTGCAACTTATTATTTCCCGCCAGACACCTCCATTTCGCGATCAGGCTTTCGAAGCAAAATCTTCGGTTGAAGACCCTTCTGCTAATTGCGTGCACTCTGAATATATACCACCCCGCGTACAGCTATGATTCCTACAACTAAAAATGCTGTCATGCTACATCGACGGTCGCGTGATGTCATCAGCCGGGTCGCCTTACTTACTGTATACAACAGGATGGGTAAGCGAAAGCGGGTTACTGCTGACCCCTCTCTTCCTTCTCTTTCACATGTTTTCTTCTTTCCCTACCTACCCCATCAATAGTACTACTTGTAGGCCCATAGTTAGGTCTGACGACTTCCTCAATCCTGCAGGAGCATCTGCGTGTCGGCCTCAGACACCTCGAAATTAGCCTTGAAGCCTCGTTGGCCGGTCTACCTGGCTGATTTTAATGCTCACACTGAAGCAGACAAGACAACAACCTGCTCTTCACACCACAGTGGACTCGCTTGCTATTGATATGTGCTGTTACGAAGAGACGGGCCGTCTTCAAGAGACTGGATCTTACCGCGGTGTGACGGCTTTTGCACTTCTATAACCCATCGAGCTATGCTGGGGAGTGTATGTGTGACAATCACGGGGCCTCATACCGGCTCAGTTAATGGGTAGACATCTGACTGACAGCCTCTTTGTCCTCCAGGTTGTGTGTGGCTCCCTAAAAATGTAAGCTGCTGTGATGGTCTTACACCAGCTACCACTTTCTTGGGGTTATACTTTTGGGCCGGAGGATTTGGTTGAAGGCCCCAATCATCCTCCTGTCTAGGTCTGGGCGTCTTGGCAGTATCCCAGCTCACTTACAACCATGAATTCCGCAATTAGGAGTAACATGACGTCACATCGGCTGTCGCATGTTGCTCTCAGTTTGCTGCATGCCACAGTTCGATTAAGCGAAAATAGGCTGTTGCTAATTCATCTCTTCTTCGTCTTTCACGTATTGATTCCTAGCGATATCTCCGCAGGCCCATTCCTAAGGACTGACCTATCCGTTGCCGCCTATTGTCGCTAGTTGACTGCCATGACTGCCATGGTCACAGAGACTTCGAAGTCATCCTTCTAACCGTGATGCTCAGTTCACCTGGCGCCCTTTATTTTTCGCGCTCTGAAACAAACGGCGTTGGACTGCTCTGACATGTACGCTGGACTCACTTTCCATTAGTTTGTGTTGTGTCTAAAGTGGTGTCTAAAATGTTGAGCTGTTTCGGCTCGCTTCCGGTTGCGAACATCTGGTGATCTGGAAACGGGTGCTGCTGGTTCTGCTGGAGTTGGTATTGCTCTAAACCACCGAGCTGAATAGTTTCTGGTTGATTGAATGATTGCTCGGGCAACGCCTGTGAGTGTCCCGTAAACGCACTGATAATCGCTGTATTTGATCGTTGTATTTGCTTACGTCCCAACGTACTTTTGCTCTGATACATTCAAAGACAGCTTTTACGCGCTCTGAGAGCCTTGTCACGGCCGGCTAAGAGGTCACATAGTGTTTTAGTTGCCGGGGGTATGAATGCGCAAGTAGGTAGACTTAACGCTGTTGAGGTTGGATTGGGTGGTCATCTTGGAATAGAATCAATACGCACGGGCAACGACGAACGCTTGATGCGGTTATATGCTGACCACAGCTTTCTGTTCAGTACTAACTTCAGAAATAACCGAGGCCGCTTGACCACATGGTGTGTCCCGCATGTGAGCCAACTTCCAACAGAGATAGACCACACCGACATTAGTTATAGATGGTGTGGGTCATTTACTGACCCGTCCGATCTGGAACACGTATATGGATTCGGACCGCGTGCTTGTTGGTTGCCGTTTCTAATTGCGCTCTTCGAAAGCGTGCATGATGCGCGCACCTCACCTGGCCATCGAGAAGCCTCCGAACCTTGATCTGAAGCAGGTCCACCGGAACCACCTACTGAAGTCCCTTTCGGACAAGGTGTCTTCTGTTGATTCTTACCAGAATATACTATCAACCACCCCGCAAGATGCTGGGCACTCCGCTTGTGGAGTGGCTCAACCAACTAGACCCAGACACTGAACCCCGAGCAACATTCCAAAATTGCTCGAAGCTCGGACACGTATTCCTCTTGGTCGATAGTACACTACCGGTCGGCGAACTGTCAGACTTCAGGTGAAAAAGGTTATCTGCGCAGATCGAGAAGTTTAGATCCAGAAAGCTGAAGCGATGAAGGAGGCGAGAAAATCTGGGAATGTGCGTAAGTTGTTGCAGCTGGTACACGCAACAGGCCTAAATAGGCCTCCAGTGGACAAAACAGCCATTGATGACAACGCCTCACATATCTCTAAAAGGGAGGAGCCTCTGAATCGTTGGACTGAATAACATCAAAACCAAATCAACTGGCCACCTGCAGTTACGTAACCGGATACCCAACCGGCAACGCAGCCCGACGGCTTCGGAAATAAGCATCACTGAGCTGTTCAAAAATGGATGTGTAATCCTCAGTCGGTGCTTGCCTAACTTACTTGCCTCTAGCTAAGAGAAAGAGACCCTGTCAGCTAACTAGGTACTCTCTGAAAAAAGGGTGCTCGCAATGAGTGGAGTAATCACAAAGGAATTAACTTGACCCCGTTGTAACCAGACTTATTTTTCGTCGTCTTGCGATTGCGCGTGCGCAAGCAGAATTCTGGTCAGGAAGGGACTTTTTGGACTACATCTTCGCACTCTACCAAGGGTCAGGGTAACCGCATGCATACAGACGTCTTAGGTTATTGGTCTTCCTCGACCGGTTGGTTCTTTTCAACACGCATGCACAACAGGGTGTCACAGAAGTTCATGAATATGACGCGCTACAAGTATTCATACACTTGTGTGCGCGAGAAAATGTGTAGGGAGCTCTCCAAAAGCTTTCCTACAGGCATTGGTGTTTGACAAGGATGTCCGGTCTATCCATTTTGTTTGTTTTCGCTATTGATGAGACACTGAGGCGAACACTGGAAGGTCTTCAAAACCCCGGTGTTCAGATCTCTCGGAGCGAGAACCTTGTCGACCGGGAATTTGCAGACGACATTGCACTCATTTTTAAAAAGTGCAGAAAGCGCAAGCATTACTTGGAGAGCTCACCAATCCAGTTCTTCGGCATATGCTTCGCGTCCACAAAGTGCAAAGTCATGCTGCTGGACGTCTTTGAGCTTGCCTCTGATAATCCAAAGAATGACACTGGAGTTTGTAGTACACTGTACGTATCTCAGACGGTGGTGTAACGGACGAATTCATCGTGCAAATCTTGAGGGCCAGATTTGCATTTGCCAATTTGCCCCACTTGTGGCGTCAAAAAGGCGTCTCTCTGAGTCTCAGAGAACGCTTGTGTCAGGCTACAGTAACTTCCTAAGTAAACGAAGTCGTCTGGCCAGATAGTGACATTCAACAGCGTGCGGCCAAAATTTTGTATCCCTGGATTTTCAAAACGCACTTGGTTCGTTTGACTAGTCAGTTCTTCATAACGTAATTTCGAGGAGTGTTCCGGAAGTTCGTCATTTTCTTTGTATTCTAGGAACTGGAGGCGTGTGGAAGTATACGGAGACGCCTGTAAAAGCTTGTGGACAAAAAGTGGTATCCGGGGAAGTTGTCCGCTCTCCTCATTCTCATTCAATCTCGTGAGCGGTGAGAGCACGTGACGGACGGTCTTCAAAATCCTGCACCCGAAGTAGCTGCTGACGAAGACCATTTCGGTCTGGTGAATACTGTCATTATCGTCTTTGAGCAGGGGAAGTTACGTGTGTTTTTGGATGAATTGATCTGAGTCATCCTGTCCGTAGACATGTGCTTTGCACCCATAGAGTGCAAGTTCATGGTCGTGGACATGCAGTCACCGAACACATAACACGGACGCATAATAAATCGCATGGCAATATTATTTGGACTATTTTGTGTGCTTTCTACCTGGATAGAATCTGAGCCAAGCTGCGCAATGTCATCTACATACCTCAGTTATTTAGGATCATCCTTGAGAAGCTCCGCTCCAGATGTAGAAGATATAAAGGGCGTCTCGATAGTTAATTTGATTACAAAATTTAGAAGAAAAGGTGACATAGGACAGTCTTGACAAACACTTGATGTTTCTGTACACCTTAGAGGCGATAGTGACCCCTATTCGCCAATCATTCTCACATCCATATCTAACGCCTTTTTGAAAACAGGAACGACATTGCGTAACTGCCATTCTTCTGACTCTTCGTCCGTCTTCCAAATACACTGCATGAGTTTTGTCAGACTGTGAACAAGTTCCTCTCCTCCATCCTTAAACAAGCCAGGGGAACAGTCAGGACTGAGAACTTTGTTCCTCTTCAAGTGTTGGATTTCGTTTTTGACTTTTTGGGACCGAGCAGTTCACCGCTCACCTCAAAGTTGGCGGTGCGTTGATCGTTATGGTGGACACTTTAAGGCAGTTAGATTGTTCGTCGAGGTGTTCCACCCACCGAAGCTAGACTCGAAATGGACTTTTAAACCGTTTTTCCTCTTTGGTTAGTTCACTGATTGGGGGTTTTCTTGGCCCGGTGTTGCGGTTAGGTTGGAAGAAAGTCAGATTATCTCCAGCTTCCGACGCCTTTTGGATTCCTCGCGGTTGCTGGCCACCACTTCTCTCGGTCAGACGTCGTTCTCAGCCGTCCTCGCTGGATCGGATTTTCGCCCCGGTTGGATCGCCTTCCTCGCCTCTATCGGAGACATGGATTGTTACGAGATTCAGGTGGAATTGAGACGGCCTTGTTTTGGGACGCATCTAATCAGACGCCAAATGCATAACGTTTCGGATTTCGAACCAGTATTTGGCTGTCTGACAGATGTCTCGCGTTATTAGTTGCCTTATTAAGTTACCTAGGTAGTTGTTACTGTTACTAGACTTCGACGACCGTATCTTTCTTCCAAGCAGTGAATTCCAAACTGGAGGATGATCTTCTCCTTAGTCACTGGGAAACGAACTGCAACATGGACACGAACTAGAGCACGACCTAACTTCTTACACGTGTTCCAAGGGTAGCGAGTCTTGATCGTAACATCACCTTCTATAGTTGCCTGCTATGTGGTCGGCCGAATGCGCGATTGGCCGCGGTTGGGAGGGGGTCAGGTAACGTGATGCTCGCGTTTGTGTTGAAAATTTGTGCTTGCGATAAGTAGATGATGAACAGTGCACGGTCATTGGAAACGATCGTTGTCCATTCTTGCAGTGTCCACACCAGATGTTTCACTTATATAGCTCTCATGCTTGTCTATTCTTCCTGGCTTGACCTCCAAGTCACCGACCGGGATTGTGATATTTGTGATATTAGTGAAAGTTTCTTTGCCAGTGTTACTGCTGCAGTCTGTTGAGATGTATGAAGAGATAACGTACAGACTTTGGGTTGATTGCGGACTCTAAGACCCGGCCAGTCTGGCTTCACATAGCAGACTGTTCACAGGATTCCAGTCAACCAGAGTGTTCTGAGCCCACGTACTCAACGCAATGCCCACACCACTGAGACCACGAGGCGATGCTTCTGAATCATATGACACCCAGAGTAAACCATGAACAAACTTAACAGCGTTGGACCAAGCACTATCGTAGTGTGGTCTTGTATGATTGTTTAGGAGGCTTAGCCCACATAATCTTTTAAAGAGCAAAGTTAGTGGGTAAGGGAGTTGTAGGGGGGACTCGAATATGCTACGTTGGACCAGTTCCTTGTTGTTAACGGCGCTCTTTTAGGTTTTACTTTTCTGGTTGGGGTTTGACGCTGAATTTATTGAGCTAGCAGCAGACGGGGTCATATTGCCATCAATAGTAATTTAAAAGGTTCTAACGTTTGACCTACAAGACAGTGGTGAAAGTTAGAGTTTTGTTTTAGGGCCCAAACTGTGGCCTTTGACACAACTCTTATGCGCAAGGTAACAGTTGTTAGGGTTTCCATGGGATACCCTTCTCGGAGCCCATAACTCCAGTCTGGCCCAATGGCTATGTGTGTGTGTGTGGGGGGGTGTCTAGCCCGAGGGAGCAGAGAGTAAGGTGTGGCTTTCTGGTTCTCCATTCGACGGTGCACAGCAGGTGTCCTTTTCGCAGCATCACACTGTGATTTTAAAGTATTTTGACCATAGTGAGTGATGTGACTGCGGTCACGGTCAGCCGTTGAGCGATCGGAATGCGCGGTGTTTAGATATCTTTTCGGACTGGGGTGCATGCATACAATACTCCAAGGCAGTACGTGTACACAGCACACAGGGATGACGGCCATCGAACTATGATTGACTCGCACTGCCTCAGGCTTCAGCATATCCCATTGTGCACGTTTGACTGCCTCCAAGTTGTGTGTTACCATTCACCCCGGATCCTTAACTTTGGGATTGGTTTCAGTAGGTGAAACGGAGTGGTCAGTCGACCTAACCAACTGCATTCAACGACCTTCAGCTTTGAAGCCAGATTGATACAACAATGAAGTCCTTCTGTTTACCTCAGTTCCATTGAGCTCCCAACGTTTTACTGTCAGCTACGAAAACGTAAGTGTACGGGTGAACGTTATCAACATACAGCGGGAACAGCAACGGTTTAGGCAGAGATCCTTGTGTGTTTCACACTGGTTACCTTCAGACGGCCGAATCTATATCCAGATTTTCATCAAGTACAACAAAATCGATGTCAGGAGCTATTTTGGAGGAGCTTATTGTAGAAATCATCCATAATTGAATCGGAGCTGCAGTCTATCGACGCGTGAGCAGAGACGATGAAGTGGCGTTTTTCGGTATCCCTACATATCTCCACGTTGGAAGACTTCCATATTCTGACGTCCTATGGTCTAATTTGACAAATATCCATTCCAGAGTGTCGGCTTCGACGCCTGGGGGTTGTGCCGTCACATGCAGTTGAGGAAGTTTATCCGGCTGAACGTAGGCAGGAGACGTAATTAGTGAAATCGACTGTAGTTGTATAGGCAAGTCTCCGAGAAGGTAAACATAGACGAAAAGCAGGCTGGGCTTCTTGTTATCCAACTTATTTGACTATGCTGACGTTGAAAACTCGATGGAGTCGAAGCAACTTTTGCGCTCGCCTGGACTACCGGCTTCGATCTCCGCGACCGGAAGCATAGGGCTTGCTTCGGTAACAGGGCGCAGAGGAAAATAAAAAGAGTATTGTCTTTCGAGATGTTATCCGGTTGTAAAGACCGAACTAGGTAGGTTTTAGTAGCCCCCCCTGGACACTTAGACCGAAGAGCCTAACCCAGAAGGCAGTGAGACGAACCAGTGAGCCCGCAATCCATCTGGAGCCGGTGCCATGCCCTTTGGCTGGCATGAGATGCCCAGTGCCAGTGAACGCCAAGTAAGTCGACCAAAAATGCTGTCATCTAAGTAGCTGAATGATGACTGATTCGCCACCCGAATCACTTCCTGTACAGCAGC
Organism: Clonorchis sinensis; assembly: GCA_003604175.2. NCBI lineage: Eukaryota > Metazoa > Platyhelminthes > Trematoda > Opisthorchiida > Opisthorchiidae > Clonorchis > Clonorchis sinensis. The sequence goes on from CM030371.1 coordinate 5,501,696, forward strand.
AGGTGTTTCGTGCTCACATCTGGCTTGTCAGATTACTAGCAAAGTATAGTTTGGAGAAAACATTCGGTAGGTCCTTTTGTATTAATTATAGTGAGATGGCATTTACAAGTCAGCCTCATGAAATGCTTCAGTTTTACCTGATCGGTCCAACGATGGTAATACTGGTCAAACAGCCATTACCATTAAGACGGCCTTTTTGCTCTTTATCCAGGTGCAGTCACAACTGTCACTGCAATTGTTGATAAGCTCCTTCAGATGTCACCTTGACAAGTTCATGCCGGGTCACCAAATACTGTCTTGTTCAGGAGCTACTCATCACACCAGGCCTAAAACTTTTTGTAGTAGCATCCGCTGGTTACCAGCCTACCAACGGCTGTTTGGATGTTGATGTCATCTCCAATTCACGCGATGTCAACCGCTTTCATCTTTCATCCTTTGCTTCTTCTTCCTCCAGCTTCTGGCGGTGTTGACGGCCGCCTGTCTAACTTCAATGGCAAAGGACCCTGGTTTCTTCTTCCAGTTTGAGTCAACGCCAGGTGCAAACACGCGCTCCATGTATCCACTTGGCAGCTTAACACTTCACACAAATCCGACTACCTCACCACTTCGATGTACTGTGAACAGTTCAGTTGATGTCATTGATGGCTCCTGCAGACTAGCTCTGCTGACTGGTGATCATTGGCATTCTGTTCCACTAAACTACACATCTGTCTCTACCACAGCCTCCGCTTCTATTGTCCGTCAACTGACTGATGTTTTATTGGCCTGTGGTGGTTAGAGACTTGTTCTTTTCTTATGTGCTCCTCTGAGTGTCTCATCAGATAAGATTTTAGTATACATACAGTGCTACAGCACCCTTACTGAGTTGTCGTCTGTATTTCGTGGAATATGTTGGGGGTGTTTTCAGGAAAGTGGTTTCGGTATAGAATCACACAGCACGTCCTTTGAACAACCGATTGGATAACTGGATGGCTAGTAACCATTAGGCTAATAATAAGATTGATTGGACCACTTTGAACTCGTGGAGACGCTTTGGCTATTGGTCCACTTTTGTGGTCAGGTAGGCGGTACTTTTCGTAGTGTCATACAGTGTTTGTGGTTCTATCTGACTTGGCTTGATGGGGATTGCCTGCCTTTGTTTGATGCTGTTTTTGAACTACTCTGTTTTTCGCGAAAGTTCTGGTCGGTTTAGGAAAAGTGTAGCCAAATGATTCACTTCATCTTTGTTGGTGCTCAACGGATACGAGTCGTTGGATCGTCAAGCTATCACTTGGATACAAGTGTGCATGCGGACCACGCGCTACTGCAGCTGACCAACTTGATTACAACACTCCACCCCCACGAAAACGCCGGAGGATTCTGTGTTGTTTCCTCCCCGACGGTATTTTCTAGTGGACAGTGACGGACGGAAAACATCAGATATAGTAGTTTCCGTGAGGTCAGAGTAATTTATTCGACTTCATATGAAGTGAATGCTCATATCCGTAATTGGCGCAAACCTGTATAACGGCTTTCAGCCCCTGTTCTCCGAGTTATTAGGAACTGGCGGTTATCTAGCAAGTTATCCCGGAGGCATATTTTTATAACACTGGACATATTGAAGATTATTTGAAACTCGTGCAGTATTGAGTTACCGCTCACGGTTTCATCTGATTCTTCTGCTGTTTTACGTTGGGCCGCATCTCAATTGCGAAGTGTTGCATATTTAAGGCCAAGCTGAATTCATTCCAGTGTCATCCGTCTTCGTGATTTGCAGTCCACTAATAAGTCTGTGTCAACGAACAGTTTCGTTTTGGTGGGTTAAATAAGCCCTTTTGGAGACCAAACGGTATGACTCGTCCGCGAGCTTTATGTCAATTGGCTGATCTTACGAACGTCCTAAGGAGGCATAGTTATGACGCACGCCTTCCGGGTTGTAATTTCTTATTCTTTTTTACAAGATGCGGCTAGAATACTTGGGAGTTAGACTAAACAGTTATAACATCAAGTAATATGTTGACTTTCCGATCTCTGTCGCCCCCTTTATCATGGGACAAGTGAGTGTACTTGTCACAAAGGATTATCCCCATTGACGTAACTGATGCCGGCTTAAAAAGTGGGCTGTTTACATATGGGTTCTCAAACAACTCCGCATGTTTAACTATGCAGTCTGACCGATGAATGAAAGCATGAATTTTTCTGGGACAGTTAGGTGTACGGTCTAGTCCGGTAAGAGGAGCGTTAATATCCTGTGGAACACGTTTTGAACGTTGCTGCTTCAGCTTTTTGTCGTCGCACCAGACGTGCAAATCTTCTGCTGACAAGACGGACATTTTTCCACTTGTTGGCCTTTGGGAATGTGTATTTCATGTCGTGTGCACATTGACCTGACAGGCTGTGCCGACGATTTGGACGCAGTATGCGGTATCCTTGCTGTGTTTCTGATAAGCCGCGTTCACGCAAAGTCTGTTATGTTACGAACAGCGCGCGATCAAATGCTTGAAAAGGTTGGATAGTCGTCAGTATTCATACCCGCGAAATACTATTTTTCTCACGGTGCCACAGATAATCTAGAAGCACTGTGGGGAGTATGGGTGCAGAAAGTGACCGTTTGAGTTGTGTGAATACTGCTGGTCCCATAGTATGGTTATAATCCGTTGGATGAAATCAAAGGCTCCGAAAGGTTCCATGTGTTTAGTTGTTCACTAGCGTTATCAGATGAACAACCGCGCATTTTAAACTAATTTCACGGAAGAAAGCCAACGAACACCGTCAGCCATGAAATTCACAGCAAGTTTGATTATTTAGATATCCTGGAGAGTTAAATTTCTGAACCGAGGCGAATAAATTTCGGGATCTCATTCCAGTGTCTATCACTGAAAGCAACTTCCGTTCAAAGTACTGCATTTTTATCAACGTCCAGTTACCTTCCATCCTAAATTTCCCCTCTCATTCCACCGAGTAAGTGGATGAAACAACCCAATAAATCTCAGTCGTGGCTGTTCATCTTTTAACAACCTGCTAAACTCGGTCATCTAAGGCCATTTTCTCAAGTATTCTGACCACCTGACCGTCTTCACTTAAGCACGATTCACAGGTCGATTGATCACCTTGACCAAACCACATGGTATTCTGCTGCTGTTATGTCACGTGACAAGTTTATGCTGACCGGTATTCCTTTCACCATACGATCTAGAAATCCAGTTCGGTCCGGCGAACCGCCCTCATTTGCTAGGGTGTATGCATTGGTTGGTGTAAAACACGGTCGAAAAGTTGTCCATCATGGGGCTGTCGATTTGTTTGCCTATCTTGGCAAGTAACCTGTCAGCATTTTGTCCACAACCCAGGAGATATCATTGCACGGTCGAATGACGTATCCTTCCGTACTTGATAATGGTTGCTGCCAAGCGGATCACCAAAGCCTTGTCATGAAATTTGACATTGCAGATTTCTCAGTGAGATGGTCTCGGAATGCATAGGAAGGTAGATACTCCCAAAAACTGAAAATCAGTGGCTCAGAATTGAAGTCTGCGTCGATTGAAACCAAATAACTATCAATGATCTGACTAGGAAAACGACTACTTCCGTAGAAGAATGTATGCAGCGCCGTCAGCCCCGATGGCTTTATCGTTTTCTACCATGGGTAACCTTGACCCACAACGAACAACACTTTTACCGCCCGTGGAGCGAACAGCGGAAAACGCTCTAGGGGTGATGACCAGAGTTGCACCTGTTCAATTGTTTGTATTGTTTATCCGATAGAAGTGAGTGGATCGACACGTTAGCCGATTCCCACTATTAGGAAAATAGTTGTGTGAACATTAATCCTTTTGGAGCCAAAGGTTGAGGACACGAAAGAATTTCCATGCGTGAGTTGCTGCTCCAGGCTGATAATTGGTGGAGCAGCCGGAAATAGTACGATAGTGTTGGTCAGGGGTGGTTTGTATCTGGGACCATATGGTTAGAACTCATTGTTGATAATTCTTACATTTTATTAAACATAATGAATAATTGTTGCGAGTAACGGTAATCCGCCGAAATTCTGAGTACAGTGAAACGCAGAAAGCCTCAGTTCATTCAGCCAGCAAGACAGGTTTACACTTGTTTCTTCAGTTAGGAGACAGCCAACGTAGGATGCAAGCTAATTTCTGCATTAGAACGTGTTTGTACTGCGGCCGAGCAACGTCTCTTACCGATTTACAGAGGAATATCCCTGAACAAGCGTGAGCCTTAACCGGCTTATCTATCCGCCACTCACGCAGGCTACTGGTACTTCTGCAGCCGCGGCGACACATCGGTAGGACAAACAGATGCCTAGAGAAACTTCCGGCAGAATGCTGTCAAAAGGGTGTTACAGCCGAACAATTATTATTCACTATCCACAGTAAATTAGGTGCTAACATATCGCAGTGCAGATCTTCTGCTAAATCTAATGGGACAAATGCAAGCGTTGCCATGTATCTGCCATCTCAAACCCTCTAGCACAGCGGACTTTGACTGCTGGGTCAGCGTTGGGAACCTGAGATGACCTGGATGGACTCCACGAAAAATTGGCTCCGGTTTTGAGAGGAATAGATTTTCAATCTGGGGTCATTTGCACATCTTTATAGTGGGAATACAGGCAATGATATTTAATTCTACTTCAATGACCACTAACTACATATTACGAAAGCAGCTTTCTCTGGTACTGAAAAACGCGATGTGGATACAAATTCTATGCGTCCCACAACTGTTCGGAAGTGACTCACTTCATTCTCGGTGCACTTGGTCTTTCACATGACTCCACGCTGGTCTGTATCCGACACATTCTAACTGCCACAAACTAGCCACAGATTCTCAACCACCGAACACACGTGGGGCTAGTTTGAATGCTAAAAGGTTCATAGGGGCTTTTCATCATTTGTATGCACGCCAAGACTGCATAGTCTTATAGGATTCGAATTGGTAGTTTATTGTTTGGACCCTATCAAGCTAGAAAACCTGTACTTTCGAAATACGGGTTTTAGGACCCAACATATGTTCAAGTCAGCTTATCCGACCGAGTTTACTGTGGCCCTTCTAATCATGTTATCTAATTGCACTCGTCCAGTTTGAAAAAATCATTCACATGAAACACCCTTTCGGCACCTAGCTGCCATGCCACCCGAAGGAAGCACGAGGGATGGGATACTACCAGTTGCCCAAGCCTAGACAGAGGAAATCGAGAGGCCACGGACCTTCCCGTTTGGACCGTTTTGAAGCTATATGCCAACCGGATACTATGTAAACTGAAGACCATCTGCAAAGTAACGTTTGTGAAAACCGTCCTGTCCGATCCTCCATATAATTTCTATTGGACCGTGTTACAGGCGCCAGGTGCGCGAACTTTTGCTTATTCCATACGGATGAGTTTTCGGTTGCTCAATATTCAGTGGACTATAGCTCGTCGCGGACAAGCTTGAACCATAAGGCTCCTTAAAATCAGAGTCCGAGATGATACGTACGTATTCAAACTTATTGATCCTCTTCGACTCAACCAAGCAACAACACTATCCAAAAATTTGACGGCCGAGCCCAAATCAACGTTCGTAGAATGAACTAACTTGGGCCTATTGTCAGCTAACCAGAAGGGTATGGTGCTTTTACACGTTATCCATCAGATATCTTGATACTATATGATCCCAAAGGAAAGAAGTCAGCTGAGAGACACGGCGCAAAGTCACATATCATCGTTTGAGGCATAGCATAGGCGTACTTGGGTTTATTTCAATTTCTATCTTTTCAAGAATACAGGTTTCCTAGTAAGAAACAGTCACAGCAGCTCTTCGTTTGTCTGCGCTAAGAGAGGTGTTTTTTTATGTAAAGGGTAGTCGACAAGCACGATAAATTCCCCCAGCCAATACATTCGCTCCGCATGTCACTGCAGAATCTGATTCAGAACCCCGATAGTTCCGGTGGCATTTTGCTTTTAAAAAGGCTTAACGGCTAGTATTAATTAGTGCACAGATATCTGTTATGTCAATGTACACACATGAAATTTAATGTTTGAAGATTAATGTCGGGCGATCGCAGACGGATGATTGTGTTGTTCTACGGAGCTTAGAAACCGCCAGCACTTATCTGGAATAAAGTCATTCCGTCGTTTTTAAGGGAAGCGGATGTAGTCACTCACGGTGTAATATGTACCTACTGAAATGGTGCCCAAAGTCAACGCTTCTTAGTAGCAGTGACCATTCAACCTTGCTTGATGTAGCCCGCTTCAAGCTAGATCTTCAATACGGCTTCAATTTTGATCCTGCAGTTTGGTCGTGTAGGGATCTGCATCATGTAAAACGATAAGTGGGACACGTTTCTACCATTGTAAAGAGGCTGTTGTGTTCCATAGTTCGATTATTAGGCACTTTTCGCATTAATCATCGTCCTCATCATTATCAGAGGCAAGAACACCGGCGCTGACACTAGTACTTTACTGCCGTAGTAACAAGACTCAAGACTTTAAATGAAAAAAAGAAACAAATCGATGGGAAAGGAACATGGTGATAGCCTACTGCAGGCATTCTGAAGTATCTGCGCCTCCAAACGTTCAGTCGATAATCTGGGATGAAACCGACAATGCGCACCTACTGATACCGGTTAGTCACCATATCGTTCAGTGTCTCCAGCGAAGTACAGGGATGGGTACGTGGACCCCTTCCTGGAAGCTGGACAGCACCAACAACATCAAAACTCTTCGTAATCTCTTTCCTGCCACTCTACCAAGTCCTACGTTGTCTACCTCGCAGTTTGCGCTATTCTGAAGGAGGCACGGATAATAACACTCGCCGTGATAGACGATGGTTTGACATGCGTAGCACACCACTGAATCATCACGTTTGATAATGGTGGATGTAAAATCTAAGACCGATTTAGCTGCTGCACAACAGAACACAAACGTTCCAGTTGCCCCGTTTAGAATTCATCGACGCCATCCGATACCGGCAATACTTCTCAGACATCGGCGGTAAAAAGTGAAGACGCTACAGCTCATCTGTCTGTCAATGCTATGTCTGGTGACGATAGAACAACCCAACCCTTACGGTGGCCTGGTACACGTGAACACTGAGACCCAATGATATGTCTTTTTGAAGCCACAAATGACGCAAATTTGTAAACATGATTCGGGCTTTCGAGTTTCATGCACTGATCCCATCCGACCTACTGCCGTCAGAGCTAACACAACTATCGAGTTATGTAAAATTATCTACACGTTCTAGTGCTTCTCACTGGATTGCAAGTGAATGCTAATTCGCTCAGATAAACATTCTGAAGCATTAGTTCGTACTGTGTAGGGACAATGCGTGTACTTGTCTTTCTGTTTTCTGTCCCCGCTTCAATGCCTAGTGCCGGAAATACTCGCCGACAAGGAACAGAACAGCTTTATTGTGAACAAGTGAGTGAGTGCGAAAAGTACAACGGCCTCACGCTATATATTCAGGGAGCAGTGTCTGACCTTGCTCCAAGGCCGTCCCGCACTGTCCGACTATGATCCAAGACCGTCCCGCACTGTCTGACTTTGACCCAAGGTTATCTGATCGGTGTTTAGTGAAGTTTGCAACTCTTAGTAGGTTTCATGTATTCTGGGACGACCTTCAGGAATCTGACCTTTCTGACATACTGATAAGTTTATTCTATAAAACTCGCACTCAAGAAATTTGTAGACTTTGACGATTGTCGTTCTCGGTGGGGCGAAGTTCATTCCAACCATAATTTGAATGCGCTGTGTTCGTCAGCACTATCGACTAGTGTCATATTCTCGTGGTTCATTTGTATGTGCGCGACGTTCGGCTGATCGAGCACTTTTCCAACGACGTGTAGTGTTAACACGTATGGATGGCTTCACAAATACTCTACACTGGCAGTATTGTAGCAACATCCACATTAAAAGGCGCAGAGGCCGTTCACCGTGGAGATAGGTAAATATGGAATTTATCTGGTTGTTAACTTTTGCACCGAAGGCTCGAAGTACAGATTGTTTACCAAGCCCTTCTGAAACGAAAAGGTTCAGTTCGATAAATATACTCATTTGCAAATCAATTTGGTTTTGCGAGAGACTCACCTGGAACCCAGCTGAACCTTCAGTTTGTGATGTTTCCAAGCAACTGAATGTGCTGCACCAGGCCGCCTCATGTTCCAGTCGCTACGATATTCGAGATATCGCGATACATGTATATACGCAATGCACTACTCATAAGGTTGCTGTCGAAGAATTTTCAGCAACCTTATGAGTAGTGCATCACGTATATAAAAGGTTCAGTTGTTCAACCACTTAAGGAGTTGTCCGTTGTTGGTAGCCTGAAGAGTTTTGGGAATCTTAGAGATCTCGTCCTTTAGATGAAGTCAATCTATTCTGTATTGTACAGCAGTTCCATTCTTATTAGTAATCACAAGCAGTGCGCATCTCACGAAACTCCAGGGAGTTTCAGCCGGTGCGTGACCATTTTATATGGTTTCGTGACTGTAGGATGAGCGGCACTATACCTTGTTCAAATGCGAGATAATTACAATGCTCATCATTCGCCCGCGGTGTTCAAACTACCATTCAGCTTCGAAACTCTCTGGAGTTTCGTAAGATGCGCAGTCGAGGATACCCAACAGGGATGGAACAGCTGTACAGTGCTTGTTGACTTTTCAGCATAAATTAGCTTCACTTACAGGACGAAATTTCCATTAGAGTTGCCCGTTGCAATTGCCCACCCCACTGGTCGATTGATAGGCTCATTTCTGCTGTGGTGTCTGGATAAAACAATTAGTGTAACTAACTTAGATTCTTCATGTGATGGAAGGTACCTGTAGAAGTCACGAGAAGAACGAAAGTAGCGAACAAAGCTTGCTCCCTGTGATTCATCCTCTAGGGTGGCACACTCCTAGTTTAAATGATGCGAGAAGTGACGTGAAAATGTTGTGTGAAAATCACGGGTACATAATATTAATGAAAGGAAACGAAGAATACAAAGGAATATGGTTGAATGAATGGTACATGGGTCAATGAAACACGGAATCAGGTTAGTTACGCCAGTGTCAGACAAGTTTGTGGGACCGGAGTTTTCGCAGGCCAGCTCAAGTTCAGAGGTCGTACAATTTTATTTAACAACCAGGTTTGTGGATCATGTAGTCGGATTTCAATTGACCCCGTGATCAACAATAGTATGGATCGCACCAGCCGTCATCGGTTCAGAGGTACACCGATGACGTGCTCGTTTTTGATGACATGACTGGTTTCAGCCAGATGTGACGCAGTTGCACTTGAGCCAACCAATAATAAGCGACAGAGAAGTGTGGCCTCGTATCCTGTCCGACAAACGCAACGAGCATTCAGATGATTACAAACAGTAGCTCTGGTAGAATGTGACGATTTTCCCCTCGAACGGAACCCGATATTAGGGCCGGAACTGCAACTCGGGCACAGATTAACGATCATATATGTCGTATCGGCCGAATTTCTAGGCACTCTAGTTCAGCAACCCAATCGCCTTTGAATGAGAGCCTTATGTAGATGCGCTTCTTCCCAACTGAACACTGGTCATGTGTTTGCCTTACGGAGTGCATAGTTTCGAGTACGAACCCTTCAGGAAGTCCGTTAGGCAAGATTGTGCATCCCAAGGACCTTATTTTCTAATTTAGTTTTGACAACGGATTCGCCTGAATCCGAGCTGAATATCTTTTGTGATGTCCTTCCCCAACTTCTATAACTGAATGTGCTGAACCAAGTCGCCTCGCGTTTCACTTGGTATGATATTCGAGATATTGCTATACATTTTATAGCCGTAATGCACTACTCGTAAGGTAGCTGAAGGCTCTTCGACAGCGCATCAGGTAGCTCCATCCCCAAGTTTTCTTCAACCTTATGTCCTACCTGAACCAAAATTGCTCGAAACTAGACAAGTACGCTCAATTGCATACCGATTTGCTTTTGACAAGAGACGCACCTGAATCCCAGTTGAATCTGTCTGCTCGAGTGTTTACCCCGTGGGCATGAGCTTAAAAAATACGGGAAGAGTGGCCCCTGCAAATTAAACTGTCACGGTGAAAGTGCCAAGTACGAACACTGCCCCCCCTATCGTCTTCTATGGAAATCAAAAAGCCTTGCCCTCTATGTCATGTCAGTATGATAATGAAATGTTAGATAAGGAATGTGCGTTGGAAAGCTGGGCTGATGGCCCCATACGAAGGTAAGCAAAGTTAACCCTAATCGTAGCGTAATGATGAGCACAAAACCATGGATTTTGGTTGAAATCCTGCAAGTGGAGCTGGGGGAACATTGAACGGCCAAATGTGATGAAGTATGTGCATATGGCTCTGTATCCACCCATTCACATTTGGCCACTTTGCATGCGTTCGCAGTTGTTGGATACGTCGGACTTTGTGTTCATTTGCTGCTGTTGATAGGTCTAGTGAACTTACTTTGTGAGATAAAGTAAGCCTACCAAATTATACCCCAGAAAAAATTTGATCTACAAGTCTAAGTACTCAGCACTTATTGGGTAAAAGGATTTCCTTCAGAATTTGCACGTTGATTTTTCCAAGCATCATTCTTCAAAAAACCGGGGTCAGACAATTTAGTAGGTTTTTCAAACATTGTCTTGTGAGCACCAGTGAAATTTCCTATTCAATCCGATAGTCAGATCTTGAAATTAAAGTAACATCACGTTGCATCTCAGAGCACATCTTTTTCGATTGTACAAAAACTCAAGTGGATCGATTTGAATGAGTGAGTGCTATCGATTACTATGAGCACGTGACATTCAACGCGGGAATATGAAGAAAATTCAGAACAAAAACACCTGACGCATATCACGTGCAGGAATAGCATATCTCACATAGTAGTTTCAGTGACCTAGGTTGACAGCTCATAAGTTTGTCTGATTAAGTTCGGTCATCGTGTCGTTTATTAGACAAAGCAGGAAGTTTCCTGGACCGTTAATTTTACCGCATTACTGGGCGTTCGAAAATTTGAAAGATTAATTCATTCCTGTTTGGGGATATGCAGCATCGTAAACCGAAAAACCGGAGAAGACTCAAACCGGCAATCCGTCGCGTCATACGGGTGTGCTTCATCTGCACGTAGCAAATACCTGTGCAGTACAAAGAAAGTCTTGACAAATTGATGGCGTTGCCATGGGCTCACCACTGGGTCCAATGCTAGCCGACATTTTCGATTCTACAAAAACTCAAGTGGATCGATTTGAATGAGTGAGTGCTATCGATTACTATGAGCACGTGACATTCAACGCGGGAATATGAAGAAAATTCAGAACAAAAACACCTGACGCATATCACGTGCAGGAATAGCATATCTCACATAGTAGTTTCAGTGACCTAGGTTGACAGCTCATAAGTTTGTCTGATTAAGTTCGGTCATCGTGTCGTTTATTAGACAAAGCAGGAAGTTTCCTGGACCGTTAATTTTACCGCATTACTGGGCGTTCGAAAATTTGAAAGATTAATTCATTCCTGTTTGGGGATATGCAGCATCGTAAACCGAAAAACCGGAGAAGACTCAAACCGGCAATCCGTCGCGTCATACGGGTGTGCTTCATCTGCACGTAGCAAATACCTGTGCAGTACAAAGAAAGTCTTGACAAATTGATGGCGTTGCCATGGGCTCACCACTGGGTCCAATGCTAGCCGACATTTTCATGAGTAAACTTGAAAATGGTCCCTTAAAAGCTAGCATAGAGAATATGCAGTACTACTGCCAACATGTAGACGACATTTTCGCGGTTGTGAACCATAAAGCCGAGTTCAATAAAGCCCACACCGCCATCCAATTCACCTCAGAAGGAGAAACCAAAATATGTTAGTGTAGTCATTCTCTTGCTGCTGTGCAGCGGAATACATCGGACGCACGACTAAGCAACTCGGCCAAAGAATGAAGGAACACAATCCACCCTGGCTAGCTTCTGGAACTAGGAGGACGATAACCAGCTCAATAGTACAACACCTAGCAGACACGGCGCACAACGTGATACCCAGCCAAAGCTTCCGCATTATTTACAAGGCGCCAGCTAATCAACCCAGATCAGTACAATAACCGCAATCGCATTGGCTGAAGCGATTGCCGAACAACCCGGTCCTTTGTCGGCAAAAACGCTTTGTTCTTGTGTTGTACTTGCCATGGTCCAACTCACCTGCCCCCACACATAGACCCTGTGCTACACACAGCACTGCCCGCGCTGACAAGCTCAAGTCACCCAATTGGTGACCTGAACTAGTTGTTCTTTGATAAGTCGTCTCTCACTCGATTTCCTGTTCATGTATACCATGTTCATTCAAATATGTTATGTACTGCTCTCTTAACCTTTGCAACTGTATGACTTGAAAAGACCTTGCCGAAAACATGTTCGTCAACCTATCTGTGTTCTTATTATAAATGGGAATTTTCGGAGACTTACATGGTTCGCTTTTCAACAAACGAACTTCTAGTTCGTTGTAGAGTACTGCGTGTTGGAAGGAAACTCAAACATTTTTCCTTAGGTTGTCCCTTCGCAGTGAATTCCACCACTCAAACGAGAGTTAGATCTCATTTCAACAACCTTCTAGCGAGTTGTTCTCGAGAACTTCCCTCTGATATCAGTAACACTGGACTTGTACATATATCTTATAGGGCGAAAATACCTCGATAATCATCAATATTAAAGCATCGGCCACACTTAACACAGACATCTTTATGCCACTCACCCTTCAACCACGGAATCCATGTCACATGGAAGAATAAGGCACATGGCGAGTGAACCTCCAATCTGAGAAGTCTTCAGTCGAGGACCCAGTCAACACATGACCACGTAATGTGGGTTCCGCGATTGGAAGATGAATGGTACCATATGCTGTCTGAGGAAGAGTTAATCACGCTGCTGACCAGCTGCTAGGAACAGAGGGTCAAGTGTTTAACTATTAGGAGGTCGGAAGGGAGAAGTGAGGGTTCTAAATTCCATGAAGTCCCGTCAGATGCCCAATGTTGACTATTCCCAGAAATGTCAACTGAAAATTCCCAAACATACTCAGACTATTAAAAAGTCTAATTCAGTCGTCTCCTGAATAGTTACTGGTATTAATCAGGACGTCCACGGCAGGTAATCCAACATTACTGGTTGTCATGTTAGTGATAACTAGACCTCTAAACAGGAGAGTATAACCAGTCCTTTGACTAGTGCTAAGGTGGTTGCCCTCATTTTCGGAAGGACAAGAATTTGCGCCCATTTTACTTGAATCCTGGGTACTGATGAAGCGTTGGCATTTATGCCAGTGTCTGGGTTTCGGAGTAATTTTCAGGAACACAGTCCGGACAGGGATTCTGTGGATGTTATAAGTGCAGCCTACAAATGGATCAACCAGCGTGATCACAGAACATCACTACAAACATAGTGCATCGCCTGCAATGCAGAACAGAACCACAGTACTGTGTGGCCAGTCTTTCTATGACAGCCCAGTATCTCACAGATAGGACGGTGCGCATTAATCATAATGACCTCACATCACAATGGCGATGGGTTTGCCATTGACCGTCACGTACCAGAGGTCACGGTCAGATGGTGCGCGTCAGAACGTGTTTTGATCCTAGTTTGGATAATCATACAACATGCTGGTTGTTTGAGTCTAAATTTGCGGAACAGGTTCACCCATTTTCTTTGTTTAATTCGTGAGGATGCCTGCTGGAGCATACAGCCTGAACCATACCATTTGTAAACACCGGTGGTATTTGGGCGTGGTCACGGCGACGAAGACAAATGCGCAAACTGCAGTCGATACTGCAATGTTATTGTGACAGTTAGTGGAAGTTTGTGGATTTGCATAACTCAGCGGGTCGATTATTCAGACCGGCAGATTCATGGAAAATTGCATTCCATCACTGGTGGTACGACAATGCAATGCCGTCAGGTCAGCTAACTGCAAAACTGTAGTGCGATGCCGTCTCGCCGTTCTTTACGCCCGAGTTCGATGCGTCATACGGTTTGATGAACAGCCGTACCCCACTAAGCCATAGAAGATGGAAATGACTGAAGGCACTACGTTTTATTGTTTCTTCCTACCAAAAATCGTTCCCCTATGCTATTCAATACAACGGCCGAGGAACGGGACATTTTAAGTGGGTTACGTACACAATTAAGTGTTTTTGGAAGACGTAAAATTTCGGAAAAGCCCCAGCATTCAAATTTACTGAAAGATAGCAGTCCACTTCATTAGCTGTCGTAATCATGCAACATCTTCCTAATATTTCAAGTCTGACAAGGAACGACAATTGCGCCCGAAGATTGACGAAATTATCTCACAGAAGGAAACGCCATAATAGCGATACTCTCTGCCATTTGTACGAATATCAGAGTGAAATTTCAAACAAAAAGAGCCCCTTATTGTGTCGTTCCCTGCATCATCCGGTTACGTCACCGTTTGACACTGATGTGACCCAATCCATTATACCACTGGTTTAAAAAGGAGTATTTCGAACGTGAAACACGGTTGCAATACATAGCGATGCTGCACAAGCTAACCACAAAGACAGAGCGACGTACAACGAAACATTATTTTCTCACTTTCATCATTCGTCATTTTGTAATGCTGTCCACAACAAACATTTCTGTTGTTGTTCAGTATGAGTCTAACTAGGTGCTGTTCTTTCGATCCACAGCGGAGGCTCCGGCGACAAGCACGCAGAATCCTATTGCTGACAAACTAGTCTGTAACACTGAGTCCCTTCTATCCATTTGAGTTCGAGATAGCTCAGTCATTAAGGAGCAAACATACTGACTGGAAGGTCCGTCGTTCGAACCCAACCTCAGCACCAAAGCGGCAATACCCAAGCCCTCGTGCTTTTTTCAGGAGGAATGGCAGCAGGGCACCAAGAGGGTACTGCAGCTGAACGATTATTATTTTATTATTCGAGCAATACAGCTAGAAGACAAAGGCTGAAGGATGTCGAAATTTTGTTTTTATCTCTTCAATCGCAATACTAAAAGTAATCAATTTGACATCATAAATAGGGATAAAAAACCGTGGGACGAAGCCAATAGTACGGCAGGTCAATCAGATCCAGTTCTTACGTCCAAGGCAAGCTAATAGCTTGCGTCAGGGTCTTTCGTGCGAACAAGCTGAGTTGATAAACACGGCCTTACTGAGATTGCACACAATTCTGAATGTTGTAGTGGGGCCAGCTCTGCTTGGATAGAATTTGTTTGGTGGTCGATGAGGCAGGTATCCGGGTCTCAGCTTGTGAACTGGTACACAAAGTGTGAGGCAGGGAGACTGGGTACAATACGCGGCGCATGTACGACCGATCACAGCACGTGATTTGTGCCATATGGCTGGAGTTAGGTGATCTCCCTTAAACTGCAGTCTGATAGCAACCTCTTCCCTTTTTTACCGCCACGCTTATGCCGTAGCGTGCTACGAAGATTGACAAGCTTCTCTGGGTAGCCCTTAGAAGACAGCGTCCTTTTTAAGAACTCTTCTTCTTCTTCCTAGAGAGAGTTCGTACACATACGTCTCGTGCAGTCAAAGAAAGTGCACACCAGGCTTGTTTTATAGGCTGAAAGACTAAAATTGGAAAATTGTAATTATTTCCCAGTCTGAGGGCTTACGGTACACTGAACGCTTAAAGTTGCCATATGGGCATCTGCCAATCAGAATATCTTGTTACCAATTTCTGTCTCAAAAGGTACTGAACAGTTAGGATGTAAATTGTTTACGCGGTTGTACAGTTTCTCAATGTGGTCAGAGTCTGTGAAAACTAAAATTTCAGCCACACATCGTTCGTAGAGATATGCGAAGATATGGTCAGAAAGCTGCACCAGTCTGTCACAGTTTCATATAATCAGAGTTATTCAATGCTTGAACACAGCGCGCTTGAACTCACTGGTTTCATCAGGTACTACCGTCTGTCGTAAAGAAGATTCACAGACACCGTACTTTTCAGCAACCTGGCGCAAAAGACTTGAGTGTTTCATATTCCTCGCACCAGCTGACAGGATACACATCCAGCCGAGGAGAAGTTTGGTATCCCATGTGGTAATCCCTTGTGGGGATGTCACTACATTGGAGAATGAGAACGAACGTATCACAGATGACTTTGAACCACTTCAGATCAGTAACAGAATGGCGACTTGGCTGCAGCGATACGTTTTGAGGAAGAAAGTTCGGGTTAAGGTCTGTATCACTCCCTATACACGAGCCGATTCCTTGTGTAGAGGTGGACCCACTGGAAGTGTAGGATATTCTACTCATGAGGAAAGCACCCTTCGGGGATACCAAGATTTCTCCTCGAGAGTGGTTATTCTTGACAGAAGCATGGAGTCTCCAAGGTCATCAGCACATGGTTAGCAAAACCCGTGGCTGTCACCAACAGGCTTCGTTAAGTTGTGGAAATTCTCTTGTCGATCGAGTGAATGCCGATTAGTCTTGCATGTTCGTAAATGATTGTCAGACTCCGTGAGCTAGGTCATCTGGAACGAGTTTTTGTGCTACTAGACCGGACCAAGAACTAAGGACATGATTATGTGAGATGTTTCTAACACGTAACGGTTGGAAATTCGACAAAGAGTGGCACTAACAGTGTAGCATATCACAAAATATTACGGCAAACTGTCCACTAAGTTAAATCGATTCACGTCCAGAAGACAGGTGTATCATCATCATCATCAAGACAGCAACATCAGTGTTGACAATGATGCTTCACTGCCGTACAACCATAAAGTTCGTCTGATTTCATATATATATATATATATGCCCTGCTGCGGCGAGACAAAAGCTCAGATATCGTGGTGGTTGCTGGAGATTTGAATGCACAAGTGGGCAGGCTTAGCGTAGCTGAAACTCGATTAGAGGTCGACATGGATTGGACTCGGTACGTACGGACAATGGGGAACGATTGCTTCAGCTGTGTGCTGATCACAGGCTGTTTCTATGCAGTACTAACTTCCGGAATAGCCGACGTCGTCTGGCCACATGGTGTCCTCCAACGACACGCCGACGACAAACTCAAATCGACCACATCGCCATCAGTTACTGTTATGTCGCTGATTCGCTAATCTGCTGTATCTGATTGCTGACCCGCTCCAGTGCCTAATGCCGGGAAAAAGACTCACGGAAGGGAACACAACAGCTATATTCCGAACAAGCGAGTGCGAGAGTGAGAGTACGTGCGAGTGCGAGAATACAACTCAAGCTAGTAATTGGTGGGACACTGTCTAACTTGGTCCAATGCTGACGCACGCGGTCTGGCCTTGGTATAGGCTGCGACTCGCTGCATACTGCGGGGGCGTTGTCTGACCTTGAGCAGCGCTGACACGCGCTGTCTGGGTTTGATAAAGCTGTGAGGCGCTGTATATTGAGGGGGCGTTGTCTGGCTGGTCAACACCTAGCAGAGCTGAGGGTCTCAGCAGATCTCGGGCATTCAGTAGTTGTTTTCAGGAATCTGACCTTCCTGATAGTTACCCATTGGCGTGGATCAGCAACTGACTGCCGGTCGTTTTGGAACACATTTGTGGATTCCGACCACGCGCTCGTCCGGAGTCGCTTCTCCCTACGTTTTCCAGGACCGCGTAAGGTGCGGACAAATCGCTTGGCAACTGAGAGACTGGCAGATCCGGATGTTAGACGAACTTACCAGAATCGTCTTCTATGGTCCCTTCCAAATGCTCCACCATCAGATGTGAACGCTTACTGTGACGAGATTGCCACCTCTTTGCATAGTGCTGGGAATTTTGCTTGTGGCACGGCACCACCAGGCGCACGCAAGCATTGGACACCAGACCGAACGGTGGCACTGCTTAAATCTCGGAGAAATATCCCAGCCGGCTCGGAACATAACTTGGAGCGACGAATTATCAGACGTCAAGTGAAGGTGAGTGTGCAAGCCGACCGCGAAGTGTGGTGGACACAGAAAGCAAAGGAAATGGGAAGAGGCCCAGAAAGCCGGTAATGCCCGAAGATTATCTCAGTTGATCCGTGCAACCGGTCCCCGGAAACCACCTGTGAGCGAAACTATCAAGGATCGGAATGGAGTGACCATCTCGAATAAAGAACGTCTCGACTGATGGGCAGAATACTTCGAACAACAATTGTCATGACCACCAGCTGGCGCCCATCTGGAACCCACAGGTGACGTAGAACCCTGGACGGTGAATGTGGAACAACCTACGGCCTCGGAGGTTTATGAATGCATATGTTCTCTCAAGCACCACCGAGCCTCTGGTCCGGATGACCTCCCACCCGCATTGTTCAAAGATGGGGTGAAATCCTCAGTCGACGCTTGTCTGATCTGTTTGCTTGCATCTTGGAAAAGGAGTCTGTCCCAGACAACTGGGGAGAGTCGGTGATAGTGCCCATTTTCAAAAAAGGAGCTCGTAGTGAGTGTGGCAACCACAGGGGCATCAGCTTGACCCCGGTCGTAACGAGACTGTTGGCGTCACTTGTGCTTCGTCACCTTACTGTGGCTCGTGAGACACTGACTCGAGAGCAGCAAGCGGGATTCCGGCCTGGTAGGGGTTGCGTTGATCAAATCTTCACACTTCGTCAGGTGCTAGAACAGCGCCATACGTATAAGCGAACCACAATTCTAGTATTCCTGGATTTCCAAGGCGCATTTGACTCGGTTGACCGGTCTGTTCTGATTGACACGCTTGCCCACCAAGGAATCATCATCATCATCATCAAAGACAGCAACATCAGTGTTGACAACGATGCTTCACTGCCGCACAACCATAAAGTTCGCCTAAGTTCATATATATATATATATATATATATATATATATATATATATATATTAAAAGCCCTAGAGTGAAAAGAAGAGAGTGGATGAGGAAGGGACCTAGTGCTGGCCTATGTCAGCATTCTGAGGTGCCTACACCTCCAACCGCTCAATCAGACAATCTGGAAAGAAACTGACAGCATGAACGCCACTGACATCGATTAGCCGCCATTTCTTGCAACGTCTCCAGCCAAGCACAGGCGGGGTCACGGGGACCCCATCCTGGAAGGCGTACAACACCAACAACACCCAAACTCTTCGTGATCTCTTTCACGCCTTTCTGCCAAGTCATGCTGCCCACCTCGCGGTTTGCGCCATGCTGAAGGAGGCACGGGAACAACACTCGTCTCGGTAGACGGTGTTTCGGCATGCGTAGCACATGACCGAGCCATCGCAGTCGGTGGTGCTGGATGATTTCAATTGAAGTACCTGCAGCACAACCAAATACCCCTTCTAATCACCTCGTTACTAACACGCTGACGCCATCCAAAAGCAGCGCTTCCGAGGCAACGATGGTCGAAAACCTGGAAACGCTTCACATCATCTGTCCGCAGAGGCCATGTCTCGCACCCATACAACAATACAGCCCTTACTGTAGCCTGGTACACACGACCCTTAAGATCTAGTGAGATGTTTTGACGCCACAAGTGACGTAAATTAGCAAACGTGATTCGAGCCTTTGAGATTCTTGCACTGACTTCATCAGACACATTTCCGTCAGAGCTAATACAACTACCGAGGTATGTAGAGCTTTCCACAATCTCCAGTGATTCCCTTGAATTTTAAGGGATATGTCCGAGACTGCATTATCCGACACTTAGGCGTTTCGTTTGTTTAAATGATCCGTCCATGCCGGCATCAACCGGAGTTGGCGAGCCCGACTCGAAAACTACATTGATGTATATATATAATATATATATGTATATATATATATATATATACATATATATATCATACCGAAATTTTACAAGTGTGCGTATTCGGGTACCCGAAGAACTGAGAACAAACGTAGTGGTTCTATTAGCCATTCGAATATGATGCATCCCAAATACGAAAGATTCCTTGGAACCAAAAAACATATGGTGACATTTCCTGAACGGATCTGAAAAAGACAGCGTTCGTAGACCTAGGGTACCATCATTAACAGAAAAAGCCTGACTAGAATCAAGAATTTTATTCCAGTGCGAAAAAATCAAAACTTCAAATCATATAAATGTCCAGGTTATTTACAGACATCGAGGGCAAAAATATACATTTCCGATCATCCTATGGTCACCATTCGTGCATTTGTTTTCAACCGCTGTTCGTGTTCCGCACGGAAATTGTGTTGATTTGCCTTTCTTACTTTGCGACGTTCCCTTCGGTATTGCTTGACCGCCAGCTTTCGCAAATGTTTCTCCTGCTGCGATTCGTCTTTCTTTCTAGTCAAGACTGTCGGATCAAGATGAGGAACAGGGTAAGGATCACAGGAGGTCATGTCGCCAATGCTTGGTTTTCTGTCACAGGTTCGGGATTTTCCGGGATCAACCGGCATTGCCAGGTAGTTGAAGCTTGGTTTTATGGAACTGTAGTCGCCTAGAGGAAAACAGAAAACAGTGACTGATAAAAGTGTGAAGCTGAAGAACGATAAGATGGATTAGATTGTATGAAACTAGCGTGTCTGCTCAACTGCCGTACAGCTATGTGTAAGGGCCTAAAATAAGAACGAGAACGAGCAAGATAAACGGGCATAGTGCCAGCCGACCAGGAACAGCCTGAGTGCGCAGATCTTCACACAATTTGGATGAAAACTAACAGCACGAAGGCGATCATGCCTTACAGTCTCACACCTCCAGCAATCTCCTTCAATCTCCCCTGCTACTTCACACTTCTCTAACCTCTAGGTCTGCGCCACTTTGAATTTGGGATGAAAGACAACTTCCTCCTCGGTAGGCAACTCGGGAAGTGCAGCAGATGACCAGGCCACTACAGCATCCAGCGATGTGTGCATTAAACAAGTGGAGTAACTCGTGTCTCAAAAAGTTGCCCGTATCCTGAGCATCATCATCTTCAGCTGCAAAAAACCGCATACATGTCACAGAGTGGTTATAAAAGATAAAATCGTTCAGGTGTAACACCCTTTTGGTGCCTAGCTGCCATGCCACCAGAAGGAGGCACGAGGTTGCCCAAGTCTAGACAGGGGAAGTCCAGAGGCAGAGGTCGGGTTCCAACCACGGACCTTCCGGTGAATCTGCGCTCTAACCACTGAGCCATCTCACCCCCACACTTTCGCTCACCGATGATCTGGGGGTAAGGGATATGGATAGATAGCTACGAGGTAGCTGAGTAATTGATGCGTGAACGCACGGGTGCCAACGGACTTCTTATCGAGGAGATCGGGTGAGAAAGCAATCCATTATAGGCAACAGCTTGGATGCATGCACGTCATTGAGGGCAAGACTGAGACATGTCTGTCGATTTCTCTAACCATTGATGTGTCTGGTCTCGTTGTCCCCATCCACGGAGAAGGCAATGATCAGCAAAGTTGATTTTGTCGGTAACGGTTTTTACACTTGGCTGCCAAGTCATTACTTGACCTGCTCTGGCTCGTGTGGTTGCGAAAAGGGCTGTCCGAGGAGGTGGGTCGTCTGGCATCATCATCGTCATCGACAGCATAACATCAGTGTTCAAAAGCAATGCTTCGCTAACGTGATTTATTTGAAAGCCTTATTGTGAAGAAAAATAGAAAGTGGCCGGGTAAGTGACTTAGTGCTAGCTTACCACAATCATTCCGAGATGCCTACAACCCCAGACACTCATTCAGGTAACCTGGATAGAAACAGACAACAAAAACTCCACTGACATCAATGGATAGCCATATTTTGCAGCATCTCCAACCAGGCGCAGTGGGGGTCACGTGGTACCCATCCTAGAAGGCGAGTAGCATGGACAACACCCAGACTTTCCGACTGGCATACGGAGCAAGTGACTAGGCCAGCGCAACCTATGGAGTGTGATCAGCTTACCTATCGTGGACGAGTTATTTCTTCCGGAGGCGAGATGGCTCAAGTGGTTAGAGCGCGAATTTACTGACCGTGGTTAGAACCTGACCTCTGCCTCTCGACTAACCCTGTCTAGGCTTGGGCAACTTGGCAGTATCCCAGCCCTCATGCTTCCCTCGGGTGGCATGGCAGCTAGACACCGAAAGGGTGTGACAGCTGAACAGTTTCTTTAGTTATTTCTTTCGAAACTATCCAAGATACTTCAACATTACTGATCGGATGTTACCACCAAACTCAGGCAATACTCCGAGAAGAGAGGGTCAAACGCTGAAACCGTTTTAAAATCCTCAGCTCGCAGCGACTGGGTTTTTGACCCACATAAGAACAGGGAGCGCACTGCGGACAGTCATCCTTGACGGAGGGAGGAAATGTGATCGATATACACTCTTGCAGGACGGAGCCCAGCGTGGTTTTCACGGACCTGCCTCTCTCTGTGTTCAGTCAACCTTCGAAGGATGAGACCAGAGAGCATCTTAGATTCCACAGCTACCAGCCTAGCGCCATGATGATTCTCACATGTACAACATAGCTAATCTAGTAAACCATAAATCAGTGACCGTTAGTGCATGGACAGCACATGACCGATGAAAGTTGTCTACCTCATTTGTCGAGACGGCTCAGTGGTGAGAGCGCGCATTTACTGGCCGGAAGGTCCATCGTTCGAACCCGGCCTCTGACTCTTAACTTTCCCTATCTAGGCTTGAACAACCTGACAGTATCCCAGCCCTCGTGCTTCCTTCTGGTGGCATGGCAGTTAGGCACCGAAAGGGTGCTACAGCTGAACGATTTTTTATCTCATTCACCGAATTCTCAGTGGATATACAACTCATAAGCACAAAGTGAGACTGTAGGCCGTTGCTACTGAAATATACACGTACCGAATTGCACCTAACATCACTGCAAACATTTTTTGGAAGCCGAGAGAAAAAATCATTACTGAGGTTCCTTGACATTACGGTTTATCATTCGAAAAAGCAAACATCAACCCGAAAAACAAGACTGCGGAAAGCAATATGTGATACTTACTTTGCACCGACATAATGTCTGGCGGTGTTCCAGAGACTTCATCATCGGATTCGTCGGAACTTGTAGACTGTGGGCTATTCTCTTGCAGCTGGTTGTTCCGACAAATCGTTTTCTGGCGTACTTCATCATCTAGGACTTCCACGTCGTCCAGTTTTTTGTGCCTATGATATGGAGACGGCAACCCGTTAACGAACAACGGTATCCGACACGCAAGAACTAAAAAGCGTCATGACGCCAGTGGTTTTGTGCACAGCACTGACCATTTTACTGTCAGTTAGAAATTGCTTTGAAAATGAAAACCTGGAACTGCAGTGTGCCGTATCTATCAGTACATGACTATCTTGCTACTTTAGAGCGTAGGATAAAAGAACCAACGGTAAAACCTAATATTCTGATGCAATTTGCCCGGGCTTTTGTGCGCTGCAACGTAGAAGCACAAAAGGCAATCAGTTACGCAGTGAAATCGTCCTTACACATACACAGGAAAATAAGTCGTAGCAGAGTCCATGGTCTTAATTGAATCTCCATTCGACCGTGTACTCAGGTTCAGTTGGATATGAACTAGTGTTATGATCAGGTGAAGTTCAGAATCGAGACATGTCAACACTCCCTCTTCTTGAGATGCGCACGTCACGGGGGAGAAAACGACAGTCCAGGAGTACGCCAAGTTCGCAGACAGTAACCAGCGAGCTCTTGCAGTTCTATTTGCGTGTTTTCAAAATCCAGTTTAGCCTGACCGAGTGGAAACTGCAATAAATTGGATCAACTTTCGTTCCCCCCTTTTTCCACGAACTTTGGTCGGAATTCCCTGAAGCCTCGGCTACGAGTTGCTGATCAACATGGTGATTAACTCGCATTTAGACAGAATATAGCGCCTCCCAACTTTTAATCACGTGGTCCACATAACGTAGTCACACGTGTTGTGCTCGCCGGTTAGAGACTCTCGGGAGATGCGCATCGCTGAGGTGAAACAGCTGTATAGTGCTTCTAGGACTTTCAGCATGGGTTGGCCTCACTTACCGGACGGAATCTACATTAAAATCTCCAAATCTCTTAAGGTTACCAACAACCTTTAAGTAGCTCAGAAGAATAAAATTCACCCGATGGCTGAAAGTTTCATCTGAGAATTCGCTGCTCGGGAGCCAGTTACCACATGCGACTGCTTGATGTGGATCCCGCGACTGAAGGATGAGCAGCGCTATAACCTGTCTAAGTGCGCGTTAGTCACACTGCTGATCAGCCGTTCGTGGCCGAACGGTTAGGAGTTTAAACTACTAACCGGGAAGTTACGAGTTTGGAGTTTCGTGAGATGTGCATTGCTGAGTATGCCCAATAAAGATTAAACAACGGTATAGTGCTCTTCAGCTTTTCAGCATAGATTGGCTTCACTTTCAGGAAGAATTTAAAGAAAACTTACTGCTGATGCAGCGTCCTGCTGTCTCGACTAAGAGCATACTGCAAACCTTCGCTCAGCATTGAAGTTCCCGTCACTTGCGACTGACTGGCTGAGCCGCCGCGGCTCCTGCAGCGGAGTAGAAGCTGAGATACAGCGATTACTTAAACGATGTGAAACACCTACCTTTTCAAACTGCCGGTTTAGCACGGTTGCATCATCCGGATTTTCAAATGCTTCATCATCTCCACTGGAATCCGATCCACTGCTACGCTCTCTCTCATTATCACCGTACAAGAATCGCTCCATCATTAAGACTTTGTTTTGTGGAAACATGTCCGTCAATGCTGGGAGGTTCTCCGGCTGTTCGTCTTCTTCCTCGGACGCTTCATCGCCACTCTCTTTGTACTTTACTGCAGAGCCTCCTGCGAGTTCGACAAAATTATCTTCCAGATCCGAAGTTACGTCGATGTCGTCGGAGTCGGAGTTCAGACCCAAGCCCTCAGGTATCGGTGGTTCATCAACCACCGGTTCACGCGGAATTTCCTCCAGGAGCGGATCCTCTACTTCGAGGACTTCGTTTTCGGGAATACCCGTTATGCGCTGGTGAGGTGACACAGGAAAACAGAGGAACAACCGAAAGTGATAAAGATAGGGCATTTTTATCCGTGATGAGTAGAACGTGCTGCAATACTACCTAGTGTCGTTGAGTAATTCTACTACCATTAAATTCCCCCCGTATTTACCTCCCCTGACATGAGTGTGATTAGGGCGTCCAGTGTGGCCCACTTTTCAACCAACTGTCCCGAATGGCCATCCCATCTAAACATCCTTCCACATTTTCACTTTCGTGGATGTACTTAGCCCTTTCTCGTGTCATCCACACCTTCAATTTTCTCACGGATTCCTATGGCACAGTTTCACAGCCACCCTCATAGACTTGTTGCGCAACGGTTCACAACTCATTCGAGGTAAGAATTCTTACCCCCAATTGTTGAGCCAGAAAAGCATAGCTGTTGTGAAGGAGGATTTTACACTTTGAGGGCAAAAGGCACATGTCGAAAGATGGTATGATGGTGGTCAGTTTAATCATCAGGGCTTAAGGTTCGTCTTCCCCGGTAAGGAAGATGTCGTCTGCGTACTCCAGATGAACAATGTTCTCATCAGCAACGATTTGAAAGCCGGGGTTTCGAAGACCTTCCATCGTTCGCCTCATTATTTCATCAGGGCGAAAATGAACAGGAACGGGAAGAGTGAACATCCTAGTTGGACACCACTTTTTTAAGTAAGCTTTTAGAGAGCTCACCATGCACTCTTATGGACACAGAATTATGTAAATATACGGACCAGATTATGTTCACAAACTTCTGTGGCAACTGTTGGTAAGTTGGGGTTAGGGAAACTTACTGATAACAGGAACCGAACGCACCCTTAAAGTCAAAGAAGAGCAACATTGTGGGCCGCCTGTACATATAGAGTTGCTTACCTTACGGAGTGCGATGTGTTCGACGCAGCCTCAGCCCGCTTGCTTCTCACGGGTCAAGAATTCGCGTGCTGATGTAAAACAACAATCAGTGACATCAGAAGCCTTGATGAGATGGGAGACAACTAACACCCATGTGGTTACTACATTCACTGCGAGTACCCTTTTTGAAAATGGACACTACTATCGATTCACTCCAGTTCCTGTGACGGTCTCTTTCTCCCAGATAGAAGCAAATAGACTAGGCAGGCAATGGCTCAGAAAGTCACCGCCATCATTGAACAGAGGTGGAAAGTCGTCATGACCAGAAGCATGATGACGCTTGAGTAGAGATATACACTCGGACACCTCTGACGTTGAAGGCCAGGGTTTCGGATTGGAGGTACAAGTGGCCAACTGATTTGCTGTTCGAATTATTGTACCCACTGCTTTGCTAGATATCAGGGAGCCATTTTGATCTCTGATAACTTCGCTGACAAGCGGCTTCCGAGGACCAGTCGAACGAATCAAGTAGAACAGCTTGCGTACATTTCCAGCGTTGCCTCTTCCATCTCATCGGCCTTCCAGGTCCAACAAGTTTCTCGGTCTGCACGAACACTCAGTTTCACCTGGCGTCGGATGATGCGTCGGGTGGAGTTGTGGTTGCGGTAAAGGGAAACCTCTCGCCGGGCTTCCAGGAAAGACACGGTCCTATCAGAGATCTAATGTTCGA
Source organism: Clonorchis sinensis (assembly GCA_003604175.2). Classification (NCBI taxonomy): domain Eukaryota; kingdom Metazoa; phylum Platyhelminthes; class Trematoda; order Opisthorchiida; family Opisthorchiidae; genus Clonorchis; species Clonorchis sinensis. Next base: position 5,528,087 of record CM030371.1, read on the forward strand.
ATGAGGTTGACTGGGTTGTACCGAAAAAAATTCCGGCCCTGAGTAGCGCTCTGTATATGTTTTCCCAGTGGCCGTTACATCCTACATCGGACTGTCCGACAGAGGTTCGACGAGCTTGCCCTGATACTTTTGTTTGAGTTCTGGGCCCACCAGCTTCTCAATGGCTAAGCGAGATGTGTGCGCAATCAAAAGCAGCAGCGTACAGGTGAATTATCAGAGTTTACGCTGGTGTTCCAGAATGAGCGGCAAGCAGTGATCGAGGTTCGCCACCTATGACTGACGGCGATGTGGTCTATTTGGAATCGTTGGTAGGCACCTAGTTGTCAACCGATTTCCACTGTTCCGGAAATTGGTACTGTGAAGTAACAGTCTGTGGTCTGCACACATCTGAAGCAGGCAATCTTCGTTGTCCGTGAGTCTAGTGTTCAATCCATGACGTCAGGCCTCAGCAGCGTTCAGTCTACCCACCCGAGCGTTCAAGTCACCATAAACCACAATTATATCTGAACTTTGAGTCCGTTGTAAAAGAGCACCTAAAAAGTCATAGATACTGTCTTTGGCAGATCCAGAGTAACAGTCAGTTGGAGCATAAGCAGACACAATAAACAGGGTGCGATGGACCTCACTTCCTCTAGATTCTTTCACAGACGTTGCCAGACGAACCGCGCAGACGCGGCTATCAACGGGTATCCGATCAAGTAGACATGCTTCCGCTCGGTCACTCAATACAATACCCACCCCAGCATATCCAGCTGCAGCGGCCTCTGTATCACCAGAGGTGCGCAGCCGGAATCTGGGAGAGAAAGGGGGCAGTCGGTTCGATCACAGTGCTTGCATCCTGTATCCCTGTTTCTGACAGACAGCATACATTAATGCAGAGAGGATCCAGGGTGCAAGCAAGGGCTACCTGTTGTGTTGCTTGCTTCGGTGTGTGAATATTAGGGGGCGGCTAAGTAGACAGGTTTTCGGGGTTTGAAAATAGACTTCAAAACGTTTAGGGTTGTTACTGGACTCGGACGTACAGAAGCTGCAGCTGTGTGATGCAGGGCGTGCAAAACGGTCAGTTCTGGGACTTGCGGAGCGAGCACTCACATTTGGGTGGGGTAGGGTAGAAGAGGGAATACTTGAAGGTTTAAGAAGGGAGGCATCAGCATCATCATCATCAAAGACAGCAACATCAATGTTGACACTGATACTTCACTGCCGGAGGCATCAGCAGGAGCATTTTTTCGCTTACCCGTCCTACTGTATCCAGCAAGGCCACCCAGTTGGTGACAGACGCGATGGCCAATGTGGTATGAGAGTACTGTTAATTGCACGCGGGCTGGGATACTGCCAGAGAGCCAAGACCTAAATAGAAGGACAAAGAGGGCCCCCAACCAAGGTATTTGGCTCAAAAGCCCAACCACAGGGTAGCTGTGTTTGGCATAACCATTTTTATAGAACAAGTCGCCACACGCACCCTAACTCCCAACCTGGAGGGCCAGGAGACTGCATTAGTCAGGCCTCTAACCATTGACCAAACTGGTACGAGACTGTGACCATCGCACGGAAACTACCCACTGGACCTTACCGTGGTGTGACGGTTTGTGTACCTCAGCGACCCACTGAACTATATTCGGGGGTGTCCGCGCGATACTCCCAGTCTCTCATACCAAGTTGGTTAATGGTTAGATGTCTGACAAAAACAGTCTCCTGCTCTTCCAGATTAGGGGCTGGTGCATGTGTGGCCACGTGTTCCGTAAAAATAGTAATGTACTGGCACTTCCAGCCCAAGATCGCTACCTTGCGGTTAGGCTTTTGAGCCAAAGGCTTTGAATTAGAACCCTAATCGTCCTCCTCTCTAGGTATGGGCGCCCTGACAGTATCCCAGCTCACGTACAACGATGCATTGTACATATGCAAATAAACCCACGTCACATCAGCCGAGGCGTGGTGCCATCAGCCGGGTCGCCTTACACGCTGCATACAGCAGGCCGGATAAGCGAAAACAGGCTACTGTTAACGTCTCCCTTCTTTCTTTTTCACATACTTTTTCTTCCCCATCTCCACACCCCATTAGTAATTCTCGCCTTTTAGGCGCAGAACTTGAGACTGATGACTCCGTTCGTCTTGCATCGGTTTTACCTGCAACGTCTGTTCGTCAAACGGCACCGACATCATCAGGTATCTCGAAATCAATCTTCAAACCTCGGTGCCCCGTCTATCTAGCCGTTTTCAGCGTCCGCACTCTGAAGCAAGCACGACAAAGTGCTCTTGCTCTATGGACTCGCTTGGCATTGATGTGTCAGGCTGTGTCTCGAAACAGAATTCAAGATGCAAGCACAGAGATTGAGCTAACCGCCCCATCAGTCTCCACTCGCTTCCGACTGCGCACCTCTGGTGATCCGAGGCTGCTGCAGCTGGATGTGCAGGGGTTGGTATCATCCAGTCAACCGCTGAAGTATCCTTGCTTGACTGGATACCTGTTGATAGTCGCCTCTGCGGTTCGTCTGGCAACGTCTGTGAAGGAGTCTCACAAGCAGATGTTGATTGATGTCATTTATTCAACGTCCCCAACTGATCTGGGGCTACGACACCGTCAAAGATAGGTTTTATGACGCCCTGAATGCTCTGCCGTGCGGAGACAAAGCTCAGATATCGTGGTGGTTGCTGGAGATTTGGAATGGCACAAGTGGGCAGGCTTAGCGGCTGAAACTCGATACTAGGAGGTCGACATGGATTGGACTCCGGCTGCGCTGACAATAAAATCATCGGGTCGCCAGCGACCGCCAGGCTGTGCTTTTGGCAGTACATTGGCTTCCGGAATAAGAAAGATAAAACGCTCTGAAGCCATATGACCCTTCCAACGACACGCCGACCAGAAACTCAATCGACCACATCGCCATCAAGTAATCATTGGCGTGGATCGGTAATCACCGCCGGTCGTTTTGGAACACATTTGGGAGGTCCTCGACCACGCCGCTGAGCTGCTTCTCCGCGTTTTCCGGACCGCGCAGAAAGCGGACAAATCGCTGGCAACCGAGAGATGGCAGACCGGATGTTGACGAACTTACCAGAATCGTCTTCTATGGTTCCTTCAACCACCGATGTCCTCCTAACCTCTTTCCTTTGACCACACAAGCAAATGCACTGGGTCACTTGTACTGACTGTCAGTTATCTGACCGAAAGGCCCTATGCCCTTGCTGCCTATTAACAGTAAACAAAATAACACCCTTCTAAATCCACGAGATCCATAGGGAGAGCCAACGTCCGTACTCTATGTCAAATTGGCAAACAGGCAAAGCTTGTTGAAACCTTATATCCCTTAAAATTGATATGGTGTGTCTCCGAAACACGCATACAAGACCAGGCAGTTATATCATCTCAGAACGCCAAGGATGAACTCAGCTCTTTCACATTTCCTCCGTGTGTTCGGTGACCCAGAAGCGATAACGTGGACTATGGCGTGGGAGTTGCACTCAGCCCCAGAGCTGAACGCGCTGCTTGATTGGATCCCAGTGAACAGTCGGCTTTGCGCCCCGGTTATCCAGTTCAATCAAGCTCAATGCCTCTGGCATACAAAGCGCTGCCTGTTTGTAGTGTCGGCTTATGCCCAACGGAGTGCAGTTCTGATGTTGAGAAGGATACCTTTTATCGAGAACTATCCGGGCTCATTCGTCAGGCAAAAAGCACTGATATTGTGATCTTGCAGGCGATCTGAATGCTCAAGTGGGGTCGTCTGAGCTCCTGGAATCACATTTGGGCGGTCGATTTGGAGTCGATGCTCGCCGCACAGACAACGGAGATCGACCCTCTTGTGTGCTGACCATGAAAGCTGTTTTGGCAAGTACGAACTTTCAATAAGCGTTCGCATCGCGTGACCTGGCGGCCACCAACTGCAAATCAACCGTGGACCCAGTTGGACCACGTGGCCATCAGCTACCGATGGAGAGCCACAATTCAAGACTGCCGTTCCTTTTGGGGCACTCCACTTGATTCCGATCACGCCATGGGCGTGCACGCCTGACAGTTCGCTTCCCTTCAGGCCCTCGCAAACTAGAAAGAAGCATGCCAATCCAGTATCTTCGAAGATCGACCATAGCTCAACAGTACCGATCTGAGCTGAGCCAACCTCCAACAACTGGCAGTGAGAATGTGTAGATGAAGCGTGGCAAAATGTGAAAGAAGCCATGTTAGCGGCGTTCAGTGCTGTCTGTCCAACCTCCCCGATTCGACCACAAAACCACTGGATATCGGCGAGGTCGCTATCCATGATTGATGCCCGGAAATCCATACCAGCAGGAACGCGTACGACGGCGCACGCAAATCCCTTAAACGCCAAATAGCGAAGAGCCTAAGGAAAGACCGAGAGCTCCGGTAGTCGAAAGCTCGAGAGATGGAGAAGGTTTTGCTACGGGAAACATGCCGTGCCCTATCAACTGATACGATCGACTGGTCCCAGGAAAACAATGGTCAGCGAAACGATAAGTGAAAAAGACGGCTCATTAATTCACTCCCAAAAACGTCGACTGGAAAGATGGGCCGAACACTTCGAAGAGCAGTTCAGCTGGCCTCCTGCAACACAGCCTGTGGAGATAATGCATAAGTTCGAGTGGAATGTAAACTTGATCGTTCTTCGGAAGAAGAAATAAAGTACGAACTATCCGTACTAAAACGTGAGAAGGCACCAGGACCGGACGGTCTCTATCCAGCCTCTTCAAAGAAGGCGGAGAATCCCTGGTGACCCATCTGACAAAGCTTGCTGGTGCTATATGGAACGAAGAGAAGGTGCCTGCAGAATGGGGCATGTCGACAGTTATCCCTATTTTCAAAAGGGTACGCGGACCCTGTGAAAACCACCGTGGCATCAGCCTGTTAGCTGTGGCATCGAAGGTACTCTCTGGTCTTATCCTTCGAAGGTTAACTGAACACAGGAGAGACAAATCCGTGAAAACCAAGCTGGGTTCCGTCCTGCAAGAGGATGCATCGATCATATCTTCACCCTCCGACAGATTCTTGAACAGCGACACTGCTTCCAGCAACCAACAATGGTTGTATTCCTCGATCTGAAAGCTGCCTTTGACTCTGTAGACCGCCAGGCACTATGGCAGTGTCTGTGGAGCAAACGTCCCCATATTCTTGACCCTCCTTAAGGCGTTGCCAACTCCCGCGGCCGTGTGAAGGTCTACGGGAAGCTTCTCTGAGTTACCACATCAAGTGGTGTCAGGCAGGGCTGTCCTCTTTCACCTTTCCTCTTCAATTTCGTCATTGATGACGATCATGGAAGACTCATTATCAGCCTCTACTGCCTGTGGGTCGAAGCTCCTGGGGCGTCCGCTCACAGATATCGAGTATGCAGACGACATAGCTCTTCTTGGATCTGACGCCGTGGTAATGCAAAGAATATTAAATAATCTAACTAATTCCGCCTCACGGTTCGGCATGCGCTTCACACCTGCAAAGTGTAAAGTGCTAGTGCAAGACTGGGTGGCCCGAACCCTAGCCTAATGCTTGCGGGTGAACCGATTGAGGTAGTAGACAAATTTGTCACCTGGGCAGCTGTATTAGTCCCGGTGGTCTCGCGAAAGATGATATTTCCATCCGAATTGGGAAGGCCCGAGCAGCTTTTGTGAACCTGCGTCACCTGTGGCGTAGGCGTGACATCAGCTTATCCGTCAAGGGTCGAGTTTATAATGCTGCTGTGCGCTCCGTATTACTATACGGATCAGAAACCTGGCCGCTGCGCGCCGAGGACGTCAAACGACTTTCAGTGTTTGACCACCGATGTCTCGGAGCATTGCCCGAATCTGGTGGGAACACCGGATCAGCAATGCTGAAGTACGTCGAATGGTATTCGGGAGGAATAACTCACCCTCGATAGATGAACTGATCACACTGCATAGGTTGCGCTGGCTTGGCCACGTGCTACGCATGCCAGTCGACCGACTTCCTCGAAGGGTTCTTTTCGCACAACCACGTGAAGGGTGGAAACGAGCCAGAGGCGGTCAAACAATGACTTGGCAGCGAAGTGTGCCACTACCAGCAAACTCAGCTGCGCTGGTCACTGCCGTCTTCCTGGATGGGGACCCCGAGACGGGCCACATCAATGGTTAGAGACATTGTCAGACATGGCCCAATCGCGCCCTCAATGGCGCTCATGCATCCAAGCTATTGCCTTCAATGCATAGCCCTTCCCAATTCCCCGACGTAACAGCCCATTGACAGTGGTGCATTTGCAGCTCGCGCCTCCAATGCGCAGCTACCTACTCACCTCCCCAAATCATCGGCGGACGAAACTGTGGCAGCTACAACCACTGTACGACAAGTACACGGTTTTTCAGCTGATGATGATGATGATGATGTCTCTTCCAAATGCTCACCATCAACAGATGTAACGCTTACTTGCGGACGAGGATTACACCTCTTGCATAGTGCTAAATTTTGCTTGTGGCACGCACCACAGGCGCACGCAAGCATTGGACATGCAGACCGAACGGTGGCACTGCTTAAATCTCGGAGAATATCCCAGCCGGCTTGAACATAACTGGAGCGACGAATTATCAGACGTCAAGAAGGTGAGTGTGCAAGCCGACCGCGAAGTGTGGTGGACACAGAAAGCAAAGGAAATGGAAGAGGCCCAGAAAGCCGGTAATGCCCGAAGATTATTCAGTTGATCCGTGCAACCGGTCCCGAACCACCTGTGAGCGAAATCATCAAGGATCGGAATGGAGTGACCATCTCAATAAAGAACGTCTCGACTGATGGGCAGAATACTTCGAACAACAATTGTCATGACCACCAGCTGCGCCCATCTGAACCCACAGGTGACGTAGAACCCTGGACGGTGAATGTGGAACAACCTGGCGGCCCGGAGGTTTATGAATGCATATGTTCTCTCAAGCACCACCGAGCCTCTGGTCCGGATGACCTCCCCACCCGCATTGTTCAAAGATGGGGGTGAAATCAGTCGACGCTTGTCTGATCTGTTTGCTTGCATCTGAAAAGGAGTCTGTCCCAGACAACTGGGGAGAGTCGGTGATAGTGCCCATTTTCAAAAAGGAGCTCTCGTAGTGAGTGTGTGGCAACCACAGGGGCATCAGCTTGACCCCGGTCGTAACGAGACTGTTGGGCGTCACTTGTGCTTCGTCACCCACTGTACTCGTGAGACACTGACTCGAGAGCAGCAAGCGGGATTCCGGCCTGGTAGGGGTGTGCGTTGATCAAATCTTCACACTTCGTCAGGTGCTAGAACAGCGCCATACGTATAAGCGAACCACAATTCTAGTATTCCTGGATTTCCAAGGCGCATTTGACTCGGTTGACCGGTCTGTTCTCTGATTGACACGCTTGCTCACCAAGGAATCATCATCATCATCATCAAAGACAGCAACATCAGTGTTGACACGATGCTTCACTGCCGTACAACCATAAAGTTCGTCTAAGTTCATATATATATATATATATATATATATATATTAAAAGCCCTAGAGTGAAAAGAAGAGAGTGGATGAGGAAGGGACCTAGTGCTGGCCTATGTCAAGCATTCTGAGGTGCCTACACCTCCAACCGCTCAATCAGACAATCTGGAAAGAAACTGACAGCATGAACGCCACTGACATCGATTAGCCGCCATTTCTTGCAACGTCTCCAGCCAAGCACAGGCGGGGTCACGGGGACCCCATCCTGGAAGGCGTACAACACCAACAACACCCAAACTCTTCGTGATCTCTTTCACGCCTTTCTGCCAAGTCATGCGCTGTCCACCTCGCGGTTTGCGCCATGCTGAAGGAGGCACGGAGAACAACACTCGTCTCGGTAGACGGTGTTTCGGCATGCGTAGCACATGACCGAGCCATCGTAGTCGGTGGTGCTGGATGATTTCCCCAATTGAAGTACCTGCAGCACAACCAAATACCCGTTTTCTAATCACCTCGTTACTAACACGCTGACGCCATCCAAAACCAGCCACGCTTCTGAGGCAACGGTGGTCGAAAACCTGGAGACGCCTCACATCATCTGTCCGCAGAGGCCATGTCTCGCACCCATACAACAATACAGCCCTTACTGTAGCCTGGTACACACGACCCTTAAGATCTAGTGAGATGCCTTTTGACGCCACAAGTGACGCAAATTAGCAAACGTGATTCGAGCCTTTGAGATTCTTGCACTGACTTCATCAGACACACTTCCGTCAGAGCTAATACAACTACCGAGGTATGAGTTTTCCACAATCTCCAGTGATTCTCCTTGAATTTTAAGGGATATGTCCGGAGACTGCACGTTCTGAAGCATGACTTTGCACTTTGAAGGTGCAAGGCGCATGCCAAAAGATGGTATGATGGTGGTCAGTCTATTCAACAGGGCTTGTGCTTCACTTTGGTCTTCAAAGATGAGGGCGATGTCATCTGCGTACTCCAGATCGACAAGGCTCTCACCAGCAACAATTTGAACACCGGGGTTTTGAAGACCTTCCAGCGTTCGCCTCATTATTTCATCAATGACGAAGTTGAACAAGAATGGAGAGAGTGGACATCCTTGTCTGACACATTCTGTTAGAAGGCGAGTTTTGGTTGTGCAACGGTACTTCCATTGAAGAATGTCCAGCACCAGAAGCTGCATTGGTTGGGACATGTGTTGCATGCTAATCATCGTTTGCCGAAGAGTTATACTTTTCCGTGCCCAATTCAGAGTGGCGTAAGCAGAGGCACCAACCCTGACCTGGATCGAAAGAATCAAACGCTACTGTCGGTGCTACTCGCCTTCCAGGATGGGGACCGCGGATTCCAGTGCGCCTGGTTGAGACGCTGTGGGCATGGCTGCCAACCGATGTCAGTGACGATCTTGTTGTCAGTTTCTATCCAGATTGCCTGAATGAGTGTTGTGGAGGGTAGGAACCTCGGAATGATTGCAGGGCAGCAATGAGTCCAATTCCCGTCCATCTTTATTCTCTTCACCAAGGCTTTCAAATAAACGTGATTGTACGGCAGAAGCATCGGTGTTCAACAACTGATGTCAAGCTGTCGATGATATGATGGATGATGATGATGATGATGTCTGCCGTTGTCTGTCATTGGCGCAAACTGAATATCAGGTTACATTCACCGAGTGCCATTGAAATGGAGTTGTCTGGGACGGTTCTCTTTCTCCCAGATAGACCCAAATAGTCTAGACAGGCACTGGCTGAGGAGCCCACCGCCATCCTTGAAAAGAGCAGGTGGAAGGTCGTCAGGACCAGCAGCACGATGACGCTTGAGTAGAGAAATACACTCGGACACTTGAGACCGAAGGCGACTCCATATTTACGGTCCAGCTTTCTGTTGAAGGCCAGGATTCTGGATTGGAGTAGCAGGTGGCCAGCTGAATTGCTGTTCAAAGTACTGTGCCCAGCGGTCCAGACGTTCTGCTTTATTGCATATCAGGGAGCCATTTTGGTCTCTGATTGTTTCGCTGACAAGAGGTTTTCGAGGACCAGTCGAACGAATCAAATGGAACAGCCTGCGCACATTTCCAGCATTCTTTGCATCTTCCATTTCTTCGGCCTTTCGGGTCCACCTTCTCGGTCTGCACGGACACTCAGTTTCACTTGGCGTCGGATGATGCGTCGGGTGGAGTTGTGGTGGCGGCCAGGGGGAATCTGTCGCCGGGTCTCCAGCAAAGACACGGTCCTATCAGAGATCCAGTGTTTGAATGAGGTTGGCTGGGTTGTACCGCAAACAGACGTTCCGACCTTGAGTAGCGCTTTGGATATCTTTTCCCAGTGGCCGTTTATATCCGACACCGTACCGTCCGGCAGGCATTCGACGAGCTGGTTCTGATAGTTTCGTTTGACTTCTGGATCCACTAGCTTCTCAATGGCTAAGCGAGGTGTGCGCGTTTTGCGTACACCTGAAAAGCGCAATGAAAAGCAGCAGCGTACAAGTGCATGGTCGGAGTCCACGCTGGTGTTCCAGAAGGAGCGGCAAGCGGTGATCGACCCTCGCCACCGATAACTGACGGCGATGTGGTCTATTTGGGTTCGTCGCTGGTTTGTTGGTGGGCACCACGTTGTCAAGCGATTTCCGCTGTTCCGGAAATTCGTACTGCAAAGGAACAGTCTGTGATCGGCACACATCTGAAGTAAGCGGTCTCCGTTGTCCGTGCGTCTCGTGTCCAAACCAAGACGACCACCCAATCGGGCCTCAGCAGCGCTCAGTCTACCTACCTGGGCGTTCATATCACCAGCAACCACAACGATATCTGAGGTTTTAACCTGCTGTAGAAGGGCACCTAGAGCGTCATAGAAACTGTCCTTGGCAGATTCAGAGCTACAGTCAGTTGGGGCGTAAGCAGACACAATAAACAAGGTGCGATGGACCTCACTTCCTCTAGATTCTCTCACAGATGTTGCCAAACGAACCGCACAGAGGCGACTATCAACGGGTATCCAATCAAGCAGAGACGCTTCCGCTCGTTCGCTCAATACAATACCCACCCCAGCATATCCAGCTGCAGCGGCCTCTGCATCACCAGAGGTGCGCAGCCGGAACCTGGAAGAGAGCGAGGGGGCAGTCAGTTCGATCACAGTACTTGCGTCCTGCGTCCTTGTTTCTGACAGACAACATACATCAATGCTGAGGGAATCCAGCGTACGAGCAAGAGCCACCTGTTGACCTGCTTGCTTCAGTGAACGAACATTAAAGGTGGCTAAGTAGACAGGCTTTCGGGGTTTGAAAACAGACTTCGAAGTGTTTAGGGATGTAGCTGAACTCGGACGTACAGAATCTGCAGCTAAGTGTGATGCAGGGCGGGCAAACCGATCAGTCCTAGAGCTGGGACCTGCGGAGAAAGTATTAAAATTGGGGCGGGGGAGGGTAAAGACGGAAAACGTGAAAGTGTAAGAAGGGAGGCGTCAGCAGTAGCATGTTTTCGCTTACCCGCCCTGCTGTGTATGCAGCAAGTAAGGCGACCCGGCTGATGGCACCACGCGACGGCCGATGTGGCATGAAAGTACTGTTATTTGTGAATGTCATGGTTGTACGAGGGCTGGGATACTGCCAGGGCGCCCACACCTAGACAGGAGGACGATTAGGGTCCTCAACCAAAGCCTTTGGCTCAAAAGCCTAACCGCAAGGCAGCGGTGTTGGGCTGGAAATGCAAGTACATTACCATTTTTACGGAACACGTCGCCACACATGTTCCAACCCCCAACCTGGAGGGCCAGGAGACTGTGTTCGTCAGACCTCTACCCATGGACCAACCTGGTATGAGAGAGACTCTGTGAGTGTCACGGGCACCCCAGTATAGCTCAATGGGTCACCGAGGTACACAAACCGCCACACCACGGTAAGGTCCAGTCTCTTCGTGGCGGCCACCAAGGAATGCCCCGGAAGTTCGTGAACATAATAAGCTCTTTGTATTCCAAGACTTCCGACGTGTGAGAGGCAGCACGCGAACTCTCCAAAAGCTTCCACACAAAGCGGTGTCCATGATGAGTGCCTAGACTCTCTGTGCCTACTGAATTTCGTGACAGATAAATCATGAGATGAACGCTGGAAAGCCTCCAAACCCCGCCGTTCAAATAGCTTGTGACGAAAACCTGTCGATCTGGAGAAATGAGACGACATCGTTCTTGTCTTCGAAGAGGAGGAGAAGGCGCATGTGTTTTCGATGAAATGACCTTTGCTATGCACTTTGCACCCACAAAGTCTAAGGTCACGCTCTTTGTTATTCACTGAACACGCCACTTACAATGGCTCAGGTGGTTAGAGCGCGAATCTACTGACCAGAAGGTCCGTGGTTCGAACTCGGCCTACGCCTCTCGACTTCCCCTGTCCCTGATTATTTCGCTGACAAGAGGCTTCCGAGGACCAGTCGGACGAATCAAGTGAAACAGCTTGTGGACGTTTCCAGCATGTTTAGCACCTGCTACTTCTTCAGCCTTCAGGCCCACTACTCTTCTCTATCTGCAAGGGCACAATTTCATCTGGCGCTGGATAAAAATAAAAATCGTTCAGCTGTAACACCCTTCCGGTGCCTAGCTGCCATGCCGCCCGAAGGAAGCACGAGGGCTGAGATACTGCCAGGTTGCCCAAGCCTAGACAGGGGAAGTCGAGAGGCAGAGGTGGGGTTCGAACCACGGACCTTCCGGTCAGTAAATTCGCGCTCTAACCACTTGGGCCATCTTGTAACTTTTGCTCTCGCTTGCTCGCAATAAAGTGTTATGTTCTTTGTCGGCGAATCTTTTTCAGGCACTACGCACTGGAGTGAGGACAGCAGTCAGATACAACAGACTGGCAACGCTCGAGCCCACGAACCATGATAATAACTGCTGAAACGTTGAAACAAATTCTGCTGCAACAACCAAATAAGCTTGAAGCGGACGGATTGCGTTTGGTGGAAACTTTGGCGCAGCAACTCAAAATTCAACCAAAAAATTCTCCTCCAGGTGTAAATTTAGTTGACTCCATCGCCAATAGCATCATGCAGTTCCACTATGATGTTGGTCTAACCGAATCGTAGCTCAGACGTTACAAAGTTATTTTCACAGTCGAACTGAAGCACAAAGATAATGCCTGGTGAATGCGTTTATAGCTCGGAAAGCTTAGTACAACGGAACACACCTTATTTCAACTTCAGCTGCCACAGAACACACGAGCTCTCAGTTTTGACAAAACCGTGCAGCAACTCTTCACTTAGAACCCGCGAAATCTCCGTGTTCTGGATGAGCAGAATTCAGCCACACGTTGTCCGTTTTTCCTCCACAAAATACTCTGCCAGTTTGGTGCGCACAAGTGGGGTTACAAAGTCCTAAAATTATGCGACCGGTTCACCGCATTTCCATCTTTCTATTGGAGCTTCCTTTTTGCATACTCTGTAGAAGCATGGCGTATTTGGTCCCTATCAGAAAGTGGTACGATCAGTTCCGAACGGAATCAGATTACGCTAATGTTCTATAGGACCAGAATTTGCTAGCGTGGTACTGTATTCCATTGAACTAGCTGGCTTTCTTCTATAAGTGTCACCTTCAATTCTTCACTTGCAGCATTCATGGCGTGATTTCGTGCGCAATAGCGCTACCACGTGACTGCAGTTCATTGGTCAGCGCTAAGGTTGGATGACTGCTACCGATGTGCCCATCTGTGAGGCTTTGTTTGGAAACCACACGCTAAGCCTAACCCACCATGCTTCATCTGCTGCAACTAGGATGGAACCAAATATGACGCATACCATATAGGCTACCTCACATCTTCACACACCGGTTACCACAGAGGCATTCACATGCACGCGATTAGTACTTCTTCGTATACATATCTGGCGAGTGCCCGTGAAAGGCGGTCCCGAAAAAATCACCAGTCAGTCGAGGAAAAATTAAAATAAGGGTAGGTTGTAACAAACACCAAGCGGCGATCAAGAAGCTACTGAGTACAAGTGGAAACTTACGTAGGCAGCCTTCTCGTGGAATTCTGAAGCAGATTTCAGGTGCCGTAGGTAATCACAATCATCGTCAAAAAACACGCCGTAATTGAAATGCTCGGGTACTCCAGGAAGAGGACATGACGCCTTTCTGTCAACAGGTTCCAAAACACACTGCTTAAACTGTCTTCTGCTTGCTTTTTTCATCGGGATATTTCAGAACAAAAGCGGCAACAAGGAGAAACTGAAGGGCGCCACGCGACCCAATGCAGAACAAAAGCGGGCGAGCGTCGAAACAAATAGCTTCAAGGTCATGGGTGACAATGGTATCAGAGATCACTGATTGCTACACAGAATCGAGGTTTTCACTCGAGCTTCCTGGGTAGTGTTTGTTCTTGCCATTCAGCGGCCTCCGTTCCCCCGAAAGGCGCAATCCAAAAAACGGTGCATCATGTAAGCTTTTATTGTCATTTTGATCTCTTGCTGGTTCATATGACGTATCGGTCGTCGAATGCAGTGTAACCAGGCAAATGTTAGAGTACTGCCCCATTTGTGAGTGTCATTCCCTCATGGAATTTGAGTACAAGCAACGAAAATTCCGACGGGAAACGGGCACATGATACACCCGTCAACAGAGTTTATCGCCTTCCACGTATGAAGCACTTTCACAACTAGTCGATTACTCGCTTACTGCATACAAGTGTGTACGCGTACGGTCCTTTTGGAACTCCGACAAGTGTGGTCATCGGTATGTCGATTGTTACCCACATAATGACCAAATGCACTTGTGTTCAAGCAGACGTATTTCGATCGCTGCTCGTTCATTCGTGTGATTCACCGCGACGGACACCTTGTTGTAGTTAGTTTCAACATGGAGCATTCGCAGAACCTAATAAAATCTGACTATCAAGTGTACTCCTGCAGCCCGCGATTAGACGAGCAGCAGGAAGAGAACTGGTTCCTTGTTTATTGGTGTGGTTTAAGTCGTCCATGGGGATCCATGACAGTTCGGAAAAACTATAGAATCGTCTTGACATGTAACAATGCCCGCGTCCTGCACGATAATTGGGGTGCTTGGATAATACTTTTTGTTATCTGCAGGGATCACAAGTGCGTTGCGCACAATTGGACTCATGAATGTGCCTGTTAATGATGACAGCAGTTTGAATGTCCTATCGTCTACGTCTGCGGGGCTGCATTGTTTGTTTGTGAATTGCAATAATGTGGAACAAGCGGATACCACGTGTCTGTGTCAGAAAGGCGGTTGCAGTATTGTTGGTCGCTGTCCACTACAAATTGTTTTCCGTTCTTTTTAATCTTCAGTTGCGAGTGTTGGATGCATATTTAATGCCAGTGCCTACGGCGACTACCATGGTTCAAGAATATTTCAGTGATATACTGGCCGAAAAAATGATCATGTCACGGAGCAAGCAACCACAGACCTGGAGCGCTCAAGCAAGCACGTCAGCTCCAGTAAAGAAAAAAGATTTTCCAGAGTATGCGTGCAATTTTCCAGCGTGCTGGCAAGTGAGGGTGGTAATATCAGTGGCAAAGTACCGCTCCTGCGAAAGTTTTTTATTTTTTCGGTTGTTTAATCGTATCTCGGAATCCTGCGTGCTCAACGGATAAATAATTTTTCGATAACTTTCAGCCCAGGAGTCCACCAGAAATCCGCCCATCTTCGTGCGCTCGGGTCACGCTCTCAGTACTGACGTCACTACCGCTTGGTATTATTAAGCCTCCGCAAGGCGTACTAAGTAATCTGCGCTCATTTCCTCACAGAGTGTACAGATTCACCACAGACGTGGTAGCCTTGCACCGTCGCAATCTCTAAAGGCTTTAAATGCCGCAGCAAAGAGAGAACTTTTGACGAAGTTTTCGAGAGCACTCTTCTCTCCTTCTGACGAAGTACGTCATCATCCAAAGGCATTACGCTCGGCTTCACCGAGTGATGTCAGAGATCCTCGCTAAAAATTTATTTTTTCCACGAGCCGTCTCGCCGACACTCCTAACCACCGTCTGGAGTCACTTTGCATCGCCTTACTCAGCGCACTCTGACAAGATATGCGGACCATATTCCGGTCGGCAAAGCATGGTATGCCAAACTTGTTCAAGCCGCAGACTAAAACCGCAGGTCGGTGGATGCAAGATGTACTACTCCGTCTGAAAGTACGCAATTCGCCGGGAAAGCCCTCAAACTTAGATGATAGATAGACGTCTCACGGATTAACGGATTGATAAACGGGATCGAGGCTTTCGCCCCAGCTTCCCGGATCGGTTTTGTTCTTGTCATTCGGCGGCTGTCGTTCACTTGAATGGCACAAGCGAAAAAAAGATGTAGCGTTGTTCTTCAAGTTCTCAATGCGTGGTAGTAGGCTTTAAACCCAGGGATTCACATAAAAATGCCTCCACTAACGCTCTAAACAGAGAACTAGATGAAACGTGGACAACCGCCGGAGGAGAGTTATTCTACACACCAAATACCCGCAGTGAGAAAAAATTCTGCCTAATTAACTTATGCGCTTTGAGCTTGAAAAGCTTACCCTGTCCCCGCCATGCGTTTGCAGGATCAACGGTAAGAAAACCCTGTTTGCCAAACCTTGTTCACAGAGGGTACTGGGTCTCCTCGGAGTCGATAATGCTTTGGGAGGTAGTGGTCAAACATAAGAGATGCGTTTCATAGTCCACAGATTTAAGACCGGCATCCATTTTTGCAGCAGCTCGTTGAACTCGCGCAATGAGGGTTACGTCCTTCTTGAGTCCTGGGTGGACAACCTGGTTGGTATATTCAAGAAGCGGTCTGGCGAAGACGCCTTGGGTTAAACGGAAGTCCATGCAAATAATATGGAAGAAGGTACGCCGACTCATCTGTAGGACAGCGAATGCCTTTTGAGCCGATTTCCGTGGTGCAGTGAGGAGGGCCTGCTTGAAGAGAGCCAGATACATGGGTCCATTTTGGCATCCATCCTCGTGATATCTTCTGGTCCATTCCCATAATGCACGACAAAGGTGTTGCCTTAGTCCCCTCCGAATGACATGGACACACTTTTCGTCATTCAGAGGAAGGTGACAGTCTAGCAAACACTGCTTTGCACCACACACTTGGCTCTAGCATTTGAACTGCAGGATTTCAAGTGGTCTGCAAAAAGTAGACATTGACTCGGTAGGACGTCTGGGAGGTCGTTGGCGTAGATCAGGAACAGAAGTGGTCCCAAGAGAGCCCTGAGGAAATCTAAAGGAGACGGGCGCCGGAGAATAATAGGTTCACGGATCCACAGATTCACGGATTGATACACAGGATCGAGGCTTTCCCCCAAGTGTCCTGGGTCGGTTTTCTTCTTGTCGTTCAGCAGCTGTCGTTCACCTGAAAGGCACAAGTGAAAAAAGGTGTAGCACTGCTCTTTACGTTCTCAGCGCGGGGCAGGTTTGCCAGCGCGAGGACTCGCGTAAATAAGTGTCTAATAGTGTTTTGAACTGAGTTCTAGAGGGAGCGTGGACAACCGTCTGGGAAGGTTATTCCACGCAGCAACTACCCGAAATGAGAAAAAGTTTGCCTAATGAAGGTGTGCGCTCTGAGCTTAAAATCTTCTTACCATGTCCCCGCCGTGTGTTTGCTGGGTCAACGGTGAAAAACCTGTTGGCCAAGCCTTGTTCAAACAGGGCGTAAGTAAGAATTAAGTCCCCCGGAGGCGACGATACTCCAAGGGAAAGAGGTCAAGCACCGCGAGACGCGTTTCGTAGTCCATGGACTTGAGACCGGCAACCATTTTCGTAGCAGCTCGCTGGACACGCTCAATGAGGATTACGTCTTTCGTGCGTCCTGAGTAGACAACCGGGTTGGCATATTCAAGGAGCGGTCTGACATAGGCCCCATAGAGTATTTGGAAGTCCGTGCGAGTAATACGAGAGAAGGTACGCCGAATCATCCGTAGAACAGCGAATGCCTTCTGAGCCGATTTCTCAAGGTGCAGTGAGAAGGACAGGTTTGGAGAGAGCCAGATACCCAAATCCTTTTTGGCATCTATCCTCGTGATGTCTTCTGGTCCTTTCTCACCATGCATGACAAAGGAGTTCGCTGAGTCTCCTCCAAATGACATATGGACGCTTTTCGTCATTCAGAGGAAGGTGCCAGTCCAACGACCACTGCTTTGCGGCGTCTACATCCATTTGGAGGGCACTGGCATTGGAACCCACGATTTCAAGTCGTCCGCAAAAAGTAGACATGGACTTGAAAGAACATCTGGAAGGTCATTGACGTATATCAGAAACAGCAAAGGTCCCAAAACGGAGCCCTGAGGAACTCCAATGGAGACCGGCGCCGCAGAAGAGTAGGTCGAGCCTACTTTCACTCGGAATGATCTGTCTGATAGGAATGCCTTGATCCAGTGTAGGATTTTTCCTTGAATCCCGTAAGACTCGAGTTTGTGGAGCAGAGGGACGTGTGGACTCGATCAAATGCTTTTGAAAAGTCGAAAAATATGGCATCCGATATGAGTCCCTCGTCCTTGGCTTGGGTTAAGCTGTCCATAAATACGAGCATGTTCGTCACGCAGGAACGGTTTTGGAGAAATCCGTGTTGAGTTTGAGAAATCAAGTTGTTGGAGTAAGGTGATCTAGAATGGCTCGCTTCAGAATGCGTTCCATCACCTTGCATGGCACGCTAGTGAGGCTTATAGGCCTGTAGCTGCCAGGCGATAGTCGGTCACCAGTTTTGTAGATTGGCGTGACAATCGCTTCCTTCCAAACAGAGGGAAGGTGGCCTTCGTCAAGCGACTGACGAAACAGCAGATGGAAATGAGTTGCCAGTGTGTACGACGTTTCCTTCAGGATCCTTGGGTGGACTTCGTCGGGCCCCAACGCGCAGAATGGGTTGATCTTGTGCAGGAGTTGACGAATGTCCTCCACCGTGAATACCAAGTCGGTTAGAGGCCGTTCGTAGGTACGCCTTGACAAGGTTGGATGTGACGAGGACGCTGGGACTGAATACAGACCTGCATAGTGATCTCTGTAGAACTCAGATACCACTATTGGGTCACTCGTGGGTTTCCGTTCCTGTCCCTCAGGGAGAACGCGGATGGCTTGTTTCTTCGGCGATGTCGCATGTATTTGAACAGCACATTTCTGTTCTTCCGGGCGAGGTCCAGAATGGTGGCTTGTTTTCGTATGTTCCATTGGCGGATTTCCGATTTACAGCGGTTCCGCATTTTACGAAATGCCAGCTCATCTTCTGTGTCACCTGTAGTCAACTTTTTGAAAATAGTTGTGACCTCTTTTCCAGAAGACGCCGGATCCTTTTGGGTAGTTTACGGCTCATCCGACTGCGTGCTGGTTTTTGGGACGAACATCGCGTCAGCCTCGTGAACTTTCTGGACAATAGTCCTATATAAGTTCCACTGAGGCTGGCCCCAGTTTAACTTGGTCAAGAAAGATGCGCATTCCCGAAAAGTCTGCACGGCAGAAGTTTCGAATCCACGTTTGGGGTTCGGGATTTCTGGCCCAATAGCAGATGAAATCAAAGGTCAGCACACAGTGGTCGCTATGTCCCAGTGGAGCGTTAATTGTCACCTGATCAACGAAATGTCTTTCGTTGGTGATGACCAAATCCAGGAGGGACGGTTGTTGGCCCGCGCGGTATCTGGTGGGTGCAACGACATGTTGAGTCCAAGCGCTCTGTTGAACGACTTCGGTCAACGCCGCTGCAAAGGGTCCACTTGATCCGACGCACTGGAGCTCCGTCCAGGGCCTTGGAGCGTTGAAGTCACCTACCAGCAGGAGATGAGTGAAGTGGTAGCTGGAGGAGAGTTGCCCAAGGGTTCGTATGAGGAAGTGGTCATCTTCCGGAGGACTCGAGGGGCTACGGTAGACCACACCGAGAAGGAGAGAATCGGACCCGCGCAGCGGGACTTGAAGCCACAGTGCATCACAAAAGGTGCAGGAGTGGTATCAGAGAGGACAATCGGGATTGGCAGGGCCGCATGTAAGTATAAAGCAACCCCACCAGCTCTCCCCGTTTTGAGTCAGCTCGAAAACAGAGTAGCCGTCTATTGAGATCTCCGCGTCAGAGACATCTGGTGTGAGCCAGGTCTCTGTGAGTGCGATAATGGACGGCTGTTCAAGACAAACTGACTGTTTAATATCGCAAAGTTTGTTGAAGAGGCTAAGACAGTTTGTGGACAAGCATTTCAACACTGTCTCTGCTGCCTCTGAAGGTGAGGAGCCGAGAGTTGTGTAACCAGGAGGTTAGCAGGCTTAATAGCTGTACGTCGGGTTTGAGTCGAGGGCTCCGGAGGGACCTCTGAGGCATACTTGTCTGCTCCCTCAATTGGTGGTTTCGTGGGTTGCTTTTCATTTGCAGGGTTTTTTCGCCCTGTGGGAGCCCGGTTTGCGCGGGCCTATTAGCTTTGGTGGACGAATTTTTTTCCCGTGGGCGAAAATTTCGACCACTGCTACTTGTAGCCCTTTCATTAACGTCTTTTGAACGGCCAGGTTTGCTGTTGTTCAAGGATCGATCTTGCGTCTGTTTGGCTTCTTGGGCATTTTGGCGCGGTTTGATCAGAAGGGTATCTCTGTGAGGCTTTGAGCTGGGTGGCAGCACCGGGTAGTTCTTTTGGTGGTGCTCCCATGAGGCTGGTTTTCTCAGAGGACTGCACCTTGAAGCCAGCCAGCAGTTTTCTGATTTGGCGAATTGTATGGCTTGTTTGGCTGCAGTCGCCTTTCTTTCGCGCTTGTATGGACATCCGAGTCACCCGCGATCAGCGTGGCCAACTGGGTGTATGAGGGACTGTTTGGTTCTCCGTGGTCAGGCTTGAGGCTTTGACTGTCATGGTCCTGGGCGACAGCTGTGTCCACAATCAAAGAGGCTACTTTAGACGGATGGAGCTAGAGATTGGCAGTTTCACAGCCTCTGGTTGTACGGTTCTCGCAGCATTCCCCGATGTCGACGCCAGCGCATGTGGTTGGTTTGCCGGTAGGCTTCGCCACTTGACTCCGCTCGTCTGACCCAATCCAGCTCGGTTGTACTTGGGTGTGTTCACTGTTGCACCTTTGACGTCTGTTACGGAAAGAAGTGCTGATAACTGTACGTACTTTGGGCGCTCCGTCCACGTGAGGCTTGCCTCCTCCAGAGCGTCACTGCCTATAGAATTCGAGGGGTCTGCGGTGGTTGAGTAGAAACTGCTGTCCGGAGTCGCGGTCGTTTGCCTCGGCGTGCTTTCAGGAGCACAAGGGGCTATAACTACAATTGGTTTGGCCTTAAGTTTGGGATCGGCCGAATTGGCGCCATCCGGAAGCTTTTCCGCACCTCTTCCCTAGAACTGCTGTGGCCCAGCTTCCGTGCGTCTAGAGGGCGATCCTCGGATAGACGCCTGATCGTTGGATTTGCCTTTGGACGCTGACAGCCCGACCCAAAATCTTCTGTACGGCCGACGGCGAGGAAAGGGTAACGAGAAGCATAGAGTGTTTGCTTGCTTCCCTTCTGGCGTAACCAGTCTGCGTGAAGCGATTCGTGGTCAGGCTTTGAGAGGACACTGCGAAGGAGCGATTGTGCCTGCTTCGTTGGCGTGACTTTCTAGATAATGACCCCCAGATTATCAGTCTGCTCTCCCTTACGCGTCTGTCCACTAGAGACGCCGTGGCAGTCTTTATTGCCGCATCGGAGAGCTGGATGACCTTTTTCGCAGCCAGCAGACCAGGGGTGGATAGTGCAAGGTCGTTCAGCGAGGAAAGTTCCTTGTCAACTTTCGTCCAGATCGCTGCATTTTTAGTGTTTGCGTCTGTCAGAGCTTTAGAGAAGCTCGAGTTTCGTCGCCAGTACATCAATTAACGAGGAGCGCTTACACTGGTCTGTGTGATTCGGTAGTGAGGAATTGGTCTTGTTTTTTATGGCTTTTCCCTAGTTGGGAATGCATTGCACCCTTAATGTAGAGGCAACTAGCGCATACAAACGGGTCAGGAGAGTTAGCCAGTTGGCTTACCTGGTCGTCCTGTAACCCGTGCATTTAAAGTGCCACCAGGCCTTGCAGGTGTGGCATTGCATACCCCGTCTCACGTCCGACGGACAGCCATTTCGCCCACATCTGTTGTGGACCATCGATGACTGCAGAGAGCAGCCTGCATTGACTAGTGACATGAGTGCGACTAGATGCAGAGAAAGGAACTGGGTGCAAAGTAACAGGGATTATCACGTAAATGTTATGTTGGTGTGAGAAAATTCAACGAATAACACGTATAAATTCTGTAAATAGTTTGAACAGTGAAAGAATTCTTTCACGAACTAGCACGAGGGAAAAACGAAACCAATTTCGAACGTGCCGCGGAATGTTCTGCCTGATAGGGACCCCATAATCCAGCATAGAATTTCCTCTTGAATCCCGCAAGACCCGTGTTTGTGGAGTGGCGGGACGTGTGGGACTCACTCGAATGCTTTTGATAAGTCGAAAAATATTGCATCCAATATAAGTTCCACGTCCTTAGCTTGTGTCAAATTGTCCATAAATACGAGTGCGTGTGGCACACAAGGACAATTTTCGGGGAATCCGTGTTGCACTGGCGATAACAAGTTGTTGATAGCAAGGTGATCTACGACGGTCCGTTTCAGAATGCGTGGCATCACCTTGCATGGTTCGCTAGTGAGGCTAATGGGCCTGTAGCTGCCGGGCTATAGTCGGTCACCAGTTTTGTAGATTGGCATAACAATCGCTCCCTTCCAAGAGGAGGGAAAGTTATCTTGTCGAGCGACTGACGAAACACTAGGTAGAAATTCTGTGCCAGTGTGAACGATAAAATTGGATGTGACAAGTTCATTGGGACAGATTAGATACATTCCAAGTTTTGAGGCCCCAACCATTATCTTCCCTTCCCCACAACCTCGGCTTAGTCGTACCAAATTGCTCGGTGTCCTGATTTTCATTATGCGACAAGGTTTGAGGACTTTGACATGGTCTGCCTTAACAGTAGAAGGCCAAGTCCTTTACTGCTAAGACTGTGTTCCAAATGTATTACTATTTCAGTTGTCTGAAACTGTTAAGCGTTAACACTCGACAAGAGTTTCATCGTCTTTAACTATGATCAGTCGCCCCTCGGAACATTGACTGCACAGCGTTGGTGTGCATCAGCACACGAAATCCATGTGCCTCCTTACACCTCCCGCTTGATAACCCCTAATTCCTCCTTCAGGTGCTTGCGCTAAGAGTGGAATCCTGCACGATTTATACTCCGCCGCAAAGCGTTTGCATCCATCCAGAGCACACGAGATCCTCCTCAGGTTGCCGGCTACTTTTTAGTCATCCTAACCATATTGAGTGCATACGCAACAAATACTGTCTCTCGTGCAAAAATGTTGACTGGAAGTTTGCAAGTCAGTTCCAGCAAGATGGCTGACTGGTGAAATAGAGTAGACAGTTATGCTGTAATTTTCAACCAAGCTGAAGCTGGCCTTAGGGGACCGTCAGGTTCCTATCCCTTTCTCGGACACGCATGGAGCTCCCCGTGCCATATCTCTCACATGCACATTAGGTCAGCCATAGGCTTCCCGTATATAAGGGATAGAAACCACGATCTCTTCAGTTTTGTAAAGTAGGGAATATACCCGGTGCCAACATTTCAGTCAGTCTTGCGGCATCAGACTTAATCCAACAAGAATCATTTCCGTTTCGTAAGTGGACAACCTCCACACGTACACATACCAAAACTGCTTTAAACGCGTGCCAGAAAGGGACAGGAATATTCCCGGTATTGTCTGGTCTGAGGAGTTCCGGTAGATAGACATAACCGCAGTTCGCCAAAAAGCTAGATTTTGAAAGCGCTGCCAGCAATCCACAGCCGTTTCAGCCAAATGCCACTTTGGCATGGACGTTTGAGTTCCCTGAAGTAAGCCCAAAGCTCGCTACACACAACAAGCTAACAAGCTTCTTAAAAAGAAAAATGTCGTGTCATTCGCCACAGCCACAGTTTGTTAAGTGCCGAATTGAGCTTCATGAACAGCGCTTTGCACGTCTATCATGATTAGGGGGTTTGATCTGTAATATTTGGGTAGCGACCGGTTTCCGACTTCAAAAGTGATTGCGGTGTGATGACCCTCAGTTCGCTGAAAATGAAGTTAGAAAGTCAGCTAGTTGCGAGGGAAAGTTTGCGGTTTTTCAAGCTTTTCCACCTACTTAGAGTGCCAGAGATAGGTGGGCTTTTATTGAAGATTACTGAAGACTAAATACAAGGAACCTAGTATAAGAGTAGGGTTATTTACTTGATGCAAATAAAGGACGCTTGTGACTCTTTTTCATATTTTACCAGTTTTTCCGGTCAATGCGTACCCAAAATGTTTAATGACTTCCCTATGGTATTCTCTTTAGATGAAATGAGAGCATTCTGTCTTCTGATTATCCTCTTTTCCGAAAAGCCCGTTAGTGGTGCATTTATGAAATTTGAACCCGGAAATAAACGGATAGAAACGGACTAAGTGACGTGCAAGTGCAAAACTTTGATGAGCATAATTCGGTACCACGGGACGCAAGTTCAAATATGCTTATGACTGCGGTGTTTAAGAAACTTGAGGGCCTACAAGTATACTGTATTGCTTGGAAAACCTGCTAACTGCCAGTAGCTTGCTCGTTGGTTGTGGTGGTCATTCTGGATACGTCATAGTTACCAAGAGAACAAGTGATCCAAGTCGGAAGACCTTGACTTCCCCAAAAGTTCACTTTCTTCATCATAAGCATACGAAGACCAGTGAGGATGGTTAGTCCATCCAATAAAACGACGATTATGTTAGTTCAGAATCTAACTTGGATAACAGAGCGATCAAAGTATGAAATCTCTCAAGGGCAAGTAGACAAAGGCATCTCCAACCCTGGCAATCAGTAGTATACTTAGATTTTCAAAAGAGGACAGTGCGCTTGATCGGACATCGCTGGTGAACATTTTTGTCGAGGGGTGCGTCCACACACTGACAAATGGAGAACTGCAGAGGAACTACGTTTTCGCTTCTAACCAACAAACTACGCAGGCGAATTGAGTTAAGTTACAATGCAGAACCCATCAGAAGACGGTCCATGAACTTTGAGAAAAGCCTAAGCCTTACCTATGGGAATACGTGTAATAGCTGGCTCACCCTGAGCTGACACAGTTGCAACTCCAGCAAACTCAAAGCCATTATAACCTATGTTTTTCTGGGTCAACCCGCTACGAAAAAATGTCACGGCTAACATTCAAGTCACGTACTTGGTGTGGAGGAATTACAGTGCATAGCCCCATCGTCCAACGGATTCGCTGCCACCGGTTTTAGCTTCTCTTACAGTGCGATTCTTGCTTAGCTCTACATTGGGAGACTAACAGTCAAATTTCAACAGGCCTATTACAAGCATCGCCCTTGAGGATTCTGTGTACAATAGCATCAGAAATAATCTTAAAGTTTGTCGAGTTTCGCGTACAACCAATTTTGCTGTCTTTGTTTTCCCGAGCTATTGAAGGGGTACCGGTCACCATCATTTTAGTATACTTTGATGGAAACCGGAAGACAGAGATTTTCCAAGGGGTTCGTTTGCTAATACACTCCACACGCTCTGCGCCAGGCTCGGCATTTTCCATCCTGGACTTCAAAAGCTGCTTTCGTTAAGGCGCTTTGGAAAGGTAAAGGAAGATCTTAAATAAAAAGTTGAGACACGCCATCTTTGTTTATAACGACAAAGACCTATATTTACTAGTAAAACGTTTTCGTTGACCAAGTGCTTTTCCTTCAAATATAGGAAAATTCTTATTTTTCACTTCTTCAAATTCACGCCTAGTGGGCTCTTGTAATGCTTACTGCCGAAGGCATTACTAAAATCATCGTAAATGTTACAAAAGCGATTCCCGGCATCCACGACCACAATCCATTTTCCGCTACTAGAAGATGTCTTGCGCACGCCCGTCCTCTCTGGAAGCACGCGGCTAAGAAAGTAATCATACAACGGTCTTTGTGCGTCTGTTTACAGATGTTAGAATTTTTCAGTTGTTGTTGGTGGTTGTTGGTGGTTGCAGAATTTGTAGAATGCACATACTCACATGACTCTTGTTCGAACAATCGTTCTCCCCTCCTTTTATGTTACCAGGTCGTCGTTCGAGGTGTCGAGCTTTCCGCTCACATCACTCAAACGTGAACACTTTCACCTGTTCAGACGTAAAAATTCACATGGGTCCAGCGTGCAATGGTGGAGTTGAGGTAACACGCTCTCCTCATGTGTCGGGTGTGCGGAGTTCAAATTCCGGCACGGCATTGCCGATGAGCTCTAATAAGGGCTAAACTCGAGTTCAGTGCTTTCTCCCATTAATGTGGCCTCACCAGGAGGATTGCGTCAGGACAGGTAGATGACTGTTCAAACGAGAATTATGTGAGTGTGTGCATTCTTATTCCTCTGCCTGAAACCACTTAAATCACCGTAAACTGCAGCCACCCAACTAGCCCACCTGAACGTGAGAAATTTATGTTTCCGTAATGCTGCTCCGGGACCGCCAAATATTACAGTATCTACACGAACATTTAACTGTTTCCAGGAAAGAGGAGTCACGTTTAATTACTTTACGAACCCACTAAGAAATTCTACCGCATCAAGTAAGCCTACGTTACAGTGCCGCAAATGTCACTTACTTACGTATTTTTACTCACCTAGCAAAGAAACTCCCGGACCCGCCGACAAATTAAGATGATGGCTCACCATAACTGTGATATGTTGAAGTTTTTAAATCTTTCGCACATTCTGAGCTTCTGGCGGATACCAGATTGATATTAAACTGTGGCTTGGCCGGTCACACCCCGACTGGTTGGAGAACGTTGTCAAAAAATTTATGACAAACGCAACCTAGGAAATCATACAACAGACCCCAAAATTAGTGTAAATGATGGCAAAATTATCAATAATCAGGTTTTTCTGGATGCGCAGTTCGATAGCCCGCTAACGATGAGACCGTTAGATACAGTAGGGCTTCGACAGGCAATCTTGATCCTAAAAGAAACATTTTGGGCTTTTAGAGTACATCAAGTTTCTCCTAGACATCAAATCACAAAGACATGCTTCCAGTGGGCAAAGTTTGGTGCTTTGCTTGCGGTATGGTGCGACACCCTTAACGGTTTACAGCAAGTGATATCGTTCCTGTTGAAAAAGTGCATCGATAGACTAAACTTTCTATAGGCGCCTCCTTGAAAAGCCATATCTCCACCTTCAAATCTCACGCCTACATTTTAGATGGGCTACCTTCAGAGTTGGAGACATTAAATAATTTACAGCTCAGTAGTTACCGAGAGAGTAGCTTAAGAATTTGGAAGGATGATCTTTAGCAAATGACTTTGTTCAGTCCTGTTTCATTCTTCAAGTTTCCAAAAAGCCCTAGATTCAAAATGCTAATTTTACGCTACATTGCGTAGTCTGTAATATCTAGGGCCGAAAATAGATCTCCCAGAAAGTTAATGTGTTTTACGGCCTCCAAAAGGATCAACGTCCTCTGGTCCAGTCCACCAATAGTTAAATTTTGTTAAGAAGAATTAGGTCATCCGGTCTGACATATCATTGTTGTGGTCGAAACCCCAATGATAATGATAATGGTAATATTAATAATAATAACAAGAAGAGGTTTTTCCCAACAAAAACTTATGGACGCTGGTGAGGAACAACCGCATCACTGTATGTGTGCCTAGCTATCCCGTCTAAAGGTTAGACCAGAATAACTCAGAATGACTAGTTTCACTGGATTAACTGGGAACGTTGGTTTTATTTAATAGTCCTCACCTGGTGAGATCGGCCGGCGGGGGGGGGCATTATCCTGAAAAAAGTAGTCTTTTCCTTCTTCACTAGTCTCAGGGAGGATAACACTGGGAAGGAATTTCACGTTCCGGCCACACCTTTTTTGTTTATTGCCATCTATCCACGTTGCTAAATAGAGCATTGAGTTGAAGAAAACGGGCAGCTTTTGTTGCACCAAAACACTAAACATTATTTGCCAGATGCGATTATGAAGCTACTTTGGATTTAGATGGCGAACGCTTTCAACCAGCAATGGAAAGAATGTATAAATTACGTGTATATAGGTGTTAATTGCATGTCATTGCCCTCTGCTTTTTTTGTTTAGAGATATGCCGAACCAATCGGTACTGGAATCTGTTAAACCTCTACACCCTGTGCAACATACCAAGTGCACAGTTGATCCTCGTTACGCACACCCGTTGGAAGCGGAAGAACAGTCACTCCAACAGAATTTCCGTTTAATGTATGATATTTTTGTTTATAATCCAAGCTCTAGACACCTCATGGCCTTAGTTTACTGTAAGAATTGAAAATTCACCTGTAGCGAGAACACTTGTGAATTTACTGACGAAGAAAATTTGGAGTGGCTGTTCTGCCGTATTTGGTCTAGTGTTCGTGGACAGTCCACCAAAGTTTGATCCGTCTTTTACCGAAGTGCACGCTGAAGCTGACACAGTCGTTTAGTTGTAAAGTAACCTCTTATTGAAGGGCTTGTCATCAGAAAGATTGACGTTCTTTTCTTCCGCATGGTGGCAGGTTTTGAAATCCACGTCTGAGATGAAGTGGCCCCTTGCTTGGAAACGGGAAGTTGGAAAAAGCATTGGAAATTTGGCTTAATCGGATTGAATTAACAAAAAATCCCGCGTTTGAATGAAATTTTCTGTAAAAGCATGTAACCTGCACATAAGTGTACTAACTTTCTGACGGAAATTTTGACTGTCAGTATCAAAATTTAAAGTATTTATTGACATTGTGTTTCCATATATTTTTGTATGTATGTTGTGTGCGGTTACTGGGATACTTATCCCCCGTCGAACTGTTTTTGCACACGCAACTGAATAATAATAATAATAATAATAATAATAAACGTTCAACTCGAGCTCCAAACTGTGTTTTACAAGCTTTGCAAGGACCATTGTGAAGTACTGTCGAATATCATCCAAGCAAGATCACGTCAGCACCTATCCAGCGTGGGTCCTAAGCATAAAATGGTTTACCAGTTCCACTGCACTTTTCCGAATTCGCTTGCCAGCAAACAGTTAGATGCAACTACTTAATCCTAGGTGTCTTGATATCTAGAAGGATTCCATAGCACTGGTATTAGGCTTTTCTTGTTTTTTTATCCTGCATTTTATTTAGTAGTGTCACATTCGTTCTCGAGAGGACGACCGGGCAAAGTGTCGATAAGTGGATTTCTTCTCCCAGATGAGGATTCAAATCAGCTTGCTGCTTCAAAAAAACATTTTCGCAAGCTCCGCGCTACAAATATACTGATGTTGAACGCTTGTGGTATTCACTGGTATTCACTCCACCAGCGGAGGAGTTTCACCAAAGTCACCAGAAAAAATTATTGAGAAAAAGCCCCGTATCTGGGATGTTCAGCAAACCGAATGATCCATAAATACATATGAAAATGATCGGCTGTTCCTTTTGCTCTAGAGAACTTGCAAAATTTCTCGAGAAAAATGAGACTGCTCCAAAAGTAAGCAATCCGCTGCCGTACCAGTGAAGATATTCAGCAATCGCGAAGGGCAGACTCATCCTTTGACTCAGACGCCCCAAGTCTGTTTAACCCTAATACATAAATTCTTCTGAAGTCTGAAGCAGTACAAGGTTAAATTTCCTCAAGGTCAAATACCGTAAGATAGATGAGGGCAAATTCGTCACAAAATGTACGGCAAGAAGACCTACAGAACACAGTGTGTCTACTTCGACACTTTTGTCAACCTAAAATAGAAAGAACGTTCACCGAAATGATGGCGACAGACATACAGAACATACAGAATATGGCCCGTCGTGAATGATTGGTCACAACTGGGATAATGCAGTTCACGCAACTAGGACCGGGGATGACTGCCTCAGAGGAAAACACATACGTTCGTCTCATCTGTTAGAGTCCCGACGCACGCCCTACAAAAAGAAGCCTGAGATGGGTTGTAGACCCCAAGCATAATTCTACGAAGAATCCTGGTATGAACCAGCCAGTAATTCTGACTGAAAGAAACTTTGATTTTATCTATCAGTGATTACTGTGTGAAATGAGTCCAGAGTCATGCCCTTCCCCTGCCAGACAGAATGCAGAAAGAAACACCGTCTAGTGAAAAAGTGGCCTAGCTAAAATAGTCACGGAGACCGACGGAGATCGACTAACAAATATAATAAGATCACGTCTGCCATAGGCTCTGTCGGGTATTCCTAACTCTGTTTGACACAACAGAATTCAGAACGCAATCAATTGCTGAAGCCGAGGTCCGGTTCGAAGCTTGCATCTACGCGGTTGGAAGAAATCAACAGAAATTTTGAAGCTGCGCTGGCTAGAGCCAGCTTAGCTACACCATAGGTATTTTCTTTGAATCCATTCATTTTGCCGAATGAGTTTGCTGACCCTTCTGACTCATTTGACCTCTTATGTGCTATCTGTCTCTCTTAATACAAGGCTGGACTGATTGCTTCACTTAATTCTTATGCAATTCACCGAAATACAATCACAAAAAATAACTTTTCTCTTTATTCTGACGGCTTTAGGCTTCATTTTCTATCGTGTGAAACTTTACTGAAGGAATATGACCGTCAGAAGAGGTTGAAGAGTAAACAAGGAAAAAGAATGCAAACTTTGTGTGCCCAGTACACTACTAATTAGGCACAAGGCTTTTTGATAGGACACATTACTCACAGGGCTACTGAAAACGTTTCAATAGCCTCCTACCAGTTTTGCCCTTCTTGCAGCTCATCAGGTAGCCATAGTCTACGACTTTCTGTCAACTTGGTCTTATAACTGGACATTAGTTTTACAAGGTTTACAGGATTATGCTCCTTTGCAAGCAAATTATGTTTTACTGGAGATTCGACTGAATCAAGCTCAGTCTCGTGTTTATAATATTCCTCTTTAACTGAAGTTGCTACTGGAAGGCCACTCGATGTTCCGGTTGACAAGGCAGTCGAGACATCTTGGCAGAACACTAACCATTAGGTTACAAGGAACTCTAGGAAGCCGATTACTTGATTCATTTTTCTTGGTGCTGTTCAGCTAGACGCTGTCTCCAAATTTCCCTAAGCATATGATCACATTTGACCTCAAAACTTTATGCGGTTAGCAGAACATACCAGGTTTTCATTTTTTTTCCTGCTAATGGAAGACTCGGCACAATCACTCTTTTGTGACTTTCTCTAAATGAACGCGCTGATGAATATCATGAACGAAAAATTCCGACGAATCCCTCGGTAACACTAACTTTAACTACATCTGGTTCTACTTTGTTCGTTGCGTAAAATGCAGTGTTTAATGAGAACACATTGTTTACGGGAACTCTTGGGCTGAGCCTAACTGATAAGCCACATGAAGAGAGAAACCAGTCGTAGGCTGCCGAAGAGT
Organism: Clonorchis sinensis; assembly: GCA_003604175.2. Taxonomy (NCBI): domain Eukaryota; kingdom Metazoa; phylum Platyhelminthes; class Trematoda; order Opisthorchiida; family Opisthorchiidae; genus Clonorchis; species Clonorchis sinensis. The sequence goes on from CM030371.1 coordinate 5,558,823, forward strand.
TGTTGCAAACTTGTGATTGGGGTGTTTCGTGAGGGAACTATTCTACGGCATCTCGAATACCGTACAAAACCGACACATGGGTCAGCCATTTACAACAGGTTTAGCTGTGAAACACCATAGACGAGAGATTAGGCTGGGAGTTAGTTAATCTTCGTCAGAGTCATGATCGGTCAAACAACGCTATCACAAGAAAGCCCAACAAGTTTCCTATTATACCGAGGTTCATTAATGTAGCCAGAGCACTCTATCTGTGCTAGATCTTCTATATTGTGTCAAGTGTCTCCCAGACACGAAGTTTACCCGACCGCAAGAAACTCACCTAAATTTTTACGGGAAATAAAATTCTCTGATAGCGGGGAGCATGTTTCGGTGTTAAACGTGCATGTAATATAGAAAACACCATTTTTGGAGACTTCTGCTTAAAACTTAACACTCGCCGGTGTCCGGAATTTGGGGTGTCTTGAAAAAACACACCAATTCGGTATTGATTGACGCCCAAGCAACCGCTGACGCTATGATGAGATTCAGAAAAAAACTCGGGTTTTGGAAAACCATTATGTTTAATCGTGAACTACTTTACGGATGAAATTCCAAAATTAGTTCTCAAAGCAATGTATCTGTCTGGCTTCAAAATACAGTTGACTCGTAAATGAGAAAAGTGGGAGAACTACAATAATTCATTAAGTATGAAATCGGATTTTTAAGAGCACAGCTACCACCAGTGATGCATTTAACCGGAGGACCAAAAGAGTCTAAAGAAGACCTACTTGACAAATAAGACTAACTTAAATTGTAACAAACTTTAGTAAACCTACCACCTGCGTAACATTTGCTTGCTTTCTATTTAAACTTTCAGACAGAGTACTCTAGTAAGACCCACTTAAACGAAGGCGAACATACGAAAACTCTGTACAGTTTATCGAGTAAAGGGCTATAAGAATCCCTGTTGAACCCATTTCATGAAAGATGGCGTGTTTGAGTTCACTGAACTCACCCAGTGAACGTAAGAATGACAAATGCGATCATGTTCCAAAATTGGCTCTTATGCTGCCATGAGCTAATGAAGGTGTGCAGCTGTTTCAATACGGGTGAAAGTTGTCGAAACGGAATGCTTGGGCTCAGATACCGATTGCACGGTTTGACAAAACTGGAATGCAAATAACGGTGACCTGGTGACCTATTTAATCAACAGGAGTTAATTACCCACAATTACGTGGTAAGTAAAAGTGATAAAATGGTCGAATATAGCCCTCGTAAGTTGTTAGCATAATAGACACGGACCTTTATGGAACATTACTTATCTGAAGGCATCACGCAAGCAAAATAACTTTCGCTTATTAGTGCAAAAGATTTCAGGTATGTCCAAAGTAAAGTGGTGGGAGTGAGTTCATCCCACCCACCAACTGCCCAAAGTTCGAACTCCTGTATGATCTAGGCTGGGCGTTGCAGATGAGCTTGAGTAAAGCCGACCGACTCCAGTTCTAGTCATTGTTGGAGATAGATGCAAAGAGGGCTGTTTGTTTCAGATCGGTAAGGATGCAAAAATCCCTGTGGACATCTCTGGGGAATTTGAAATTAGGCATAAGTCTCAGATGAGGTACTAAGTTGGCAGCTTTACCTCGACGAAGAGAATTTAAGCGAACTTCCTCTACCTCAAGCCTTGATTTGGTGCACGTTTCCAAACGAGTTGAAAGAGCATGTGGCTGAAACTAGCAGTTAGTCGTACGATGTGAGATGTCCCACGTCGTGGAGTCCTTGAGTAACACTGAACTAGAAAAGTACTGGAGAACTGAAATAACCTTCAGCAAAAACCAAGCACTGTTCAGCAAGATACTGACGCGAAGCAGGTGATGTGAATTTAGTCGTCGACAAATTTTGTGATTGTATTTATAAGCAATGATGAATGAAATAGGTTACGCGGTTCACTGTTATTTTCACACAACTCCGGTTCCTAAGAAGCTCAATCCATTTGCGCAGACAGACCTGCACATAACCATCACACAACACACGGTGAGTATCTGAAACGCTATTGGGGCCAAAACGATCAAAACGGCCATTGTGGCATAGTATTTGTCCATACTTGATGTCCAAGGGCCAATCTGTTACAAGCACCAAGTTGAACGTTTCACCGTTGCATCTGATTTTTCGCCAAATCTACTTAAAGCCCGGTAGTGAGGTCTGCCTCCAAGGTGTGTTGATGAACCGTTCATGTGAAATTGGAAAAGCAAAAGCATGTGGTTCATCACGATTAAACAGGGGGAAATTTGAGAGACAAACTAGGGACAAATCAAAGTAGCATACGAATTCTGACATTAGTAAAACGAGAAAAAATGGCAATTCCTTAGGGTGCCGCGTGCACTGTGCCATACAGAATCGAGCAAGGTCCGCATATTATTGTTGCGGGCCGCCCCAGCCAGATAAAAAGTTCAGAAAAGTTGAAACGTCTGTATATGAAGCAGTACGTTTATTGATCCTAATAATCCGCTTGTCGGGGCGTCTGATGTTCAAATGCAAATAACTGAAAATCAAAGATAACAGTAGATAAATTTCCCGCCACACGAACTATATGGCCTAAAGTCGTGCCCACATGGCCTTAACAAAGATTTAAGTGGTCAAACATGCCACAGTCGCCCTATTGGAAAGTATTTTAAAGCGAGATGGAGTCATGGAAATTATGGATAGTCATTATTAGTAGTTTTGATTAGGATGTCATTTAATACGCTCTGATAAGTAGGTACTCACCGTTTAGCTGACAAAATCATAATCTTTACAAGCTGGGTTTGCCGGACGTGAAACTTATGGAAAGTCCCCCAGTACTTGTGTTTAGTTCAGAAAATTAAGGCAGTTTTGTCCATCAGATGGTCAAGTATCCGAGGGTGAAATTGCTGAATAGTGGTGAAAGTTATGTGGACAAGTTGTGGTAACTGCGATACGGAGTTCTTCAGGATGATTTGTTTCAACAGTTAAAAGTAAAGGGAGTTTCACGTTTGCATCAAATGATCAGTTTTAAGCCCCATTTGTTTCGGTCACAATAACATCCGTGCGACGATCCTACGAATTGGAGGATTTAATGGGATGTATTCAGTAACCAAGTGAAACTAGTTAAATTCCTTTGAAAGTTTAATACATAAGGTTTAACAGTCCGATGTTACCAGAGAGAAAAAACTTGCCAAAATTAACTGAAGACTAACTGCATTGTCTGCAGTATACGAGTACTATGATAAATTTGGAAGCACTAACTGCATTGGAAAAATGCAATGGGTGGAATTTGACTGCAATCCTTATGATGACTTGGTAGCAAATGAGGAATAATCTTTGAACAAAGCAGTGCATTCCTGGAGGAATATTTTCGGTGCCAGTGGGGATGTCTTAATGATGCTTCCGTACTCGTCCTCCACCTTTAAAATAATCACCCCGTCCAACACAGGCATGCTATCACGTACATGCGTCTCAATGCACTAACTTTATCTACCTTTGCTTTCTTAGCTCTGCGTCTGCTAGGCCTCTTCTAACTTGCCCATGGTGATGCCCAGTTGATTGCTAGATTGATCTAGGAAGGGACGACCGCAACCAGTACCACTGTGCCAACATTCTGCTCGCGTTTATGGGGCGTCATTTTTGAAGATGCTCTGTGCCCGTCAGCGACAGACTTGGTCAACTTTTGACCCTACGAAAGTGGACAGTTTGTGTTTGTGGTATGGTTTCGCTTACTCATGTGTGAACACTACCGCATACTTTCAGGCCCACTTCTTCCTTTTGAATTTCCGGATAGTCAAACGTGTTCGGAAATTAGAGTTCGGTATCGGGAAGTCAACAGCCACTATAAGTAGATCCCGCTGAAAAGTTTCGAACTGGTTTCCGTAGTAAATCTTCCGCATCACTAAACGGATTATCAGTTTAAATAACTTGTTTCACTATCAAGACGCTAGTTTTTGCAGTTTATGAACGGATCTCCAATTCCTGATAGTCCTCCTACATGTGCTGAATGTATGTAACAACTAGTTCTTTGATAAAGTTCTCCTATGTGCATAACGCAAACGAGAAACCAAGTTGCGGTTCACTATCTGATATTTCCTGGTTAAAAGTGACACAAGCAATAAAAGTAACTATTACTCAATCAGCCAATTTTGTGGTTCAGACACTAGGCACGAATGAATCCGATACAAAATACAAGCATTTCAGACAACTCGGTCTTTTTAGTGATCTGCGTCCTTCGGTGAATGGTTTTTCAGGACACATTCACTTCCTCCCTCGGGATAGCGGAATCCTGCACTACAATTTTCCAAATTATTTCAGTCAAGAATTTAAAGTTATAGTGTTCATGTGGTAGAGACCCATTTTTGCTTGTTCGTGTCATTGGTCTTCAAAGACCCTCTGATGCGTAAACCTAGTCTTGATCACACTACTGGCCTGGTTGAATAAACATACGTAGTAACAGATAAAGTACTTTCGAGTCCTCCTACACTCTAAAGATCAGTGTTGGGAGGAAAGTGAGCTGGGTGTCACACACGTTGTTCTCCACAGGATCAGAAAGGTCTATTCTAATTAGATGTGATAAGCCTTACTTAATTGGTTATGCAGCGTTTGCTTTGATGTACTCGCAACATAACTATGGGCCTTCATTTCACAGATTCGCCTATTGTGCAACCGAGGTCATTAAAGGCCACAGCTAATGCAGTGAAGTATCTAATTACCCAACAGCTGTATTGTTGCACTGTGTTAGCCTCCATATTCGAGTTCATCCTAACTTTAGAAGACTGCTTTAGGCAAGCAGGTAGAATCCAAGCTGTTTTTCACGTCATCCAACAGGCAAATCATTTGAGTTGGAAAATTTCTAGTTGAGAATTCTACGCATCACAAGCGCTGCTGGTAATCTAACAGGGGAAACCCTGGCTCAAACGTTCTCGATTTCCTAGAATGTGTTATATGAGTGGCGATCTAAATAATGCCTTCACATGATATCTTATAATGTTCTATATGTATGGAATGATATTCAATGATCTGCCGAGATGTGTAAGTTCTGAATGATTCGTTTAAGACCGCATGAAGTGCGTGTGTGTGTGGTTGAACTCAGTGCGACATTCAGTGAAAGCTTGTTGCAATCCTCTTTTGTGAGATGGGAGTATCCTTCCGTTGCGGTCAAAAAGTGTAGGGAAGACTTATTGATGCGAAAAGTATTTAGAATCAGTCCTCAGGCAGTCCTCCAAAACCACAACGGATAAATAATCGTATTTAAAGACCTATGTGACGTTTTTTTAAATAGGCTTACCAAATCATCATCTATCCCAGATTGGATAGTTTGCTTGAACAACTCAAACAGGCTGGCTATTGGTTATTAGTTCAAGTGGTTTGTCTGAACAGCCGTCAGTGTTTTCTCGTGATAATCACTTCACAATCCTAGAATTATAACCAAACTTTTGTAGTAAGGATGCGTTTGCGCTGTCAGTTTCTTTGAGACGAAATGCTTTTACTAGTCAGATAGACGTGGAGATAGTAGCCAATAGTCATCATACCTTCATAGAGTCCTACCGTATCCCTTGCACGGTAGAGCCTGCACTTGAAAGGTCATGTGAAGCAACAGTGAGGAGCATGAATTAAGAAAATATGGTTCAAAAAGTGTTGCGGAAAAATAAGTTAAATCTGACTGACTTACGTTTATTTTGCTTCAGCCTATAAACCGGATGCCTCAATAAGATCATCCAGAGGTTTAATTTCAGTCAACATGTAGAATGTAGCACGTTATAAAATAAACTGGCGTGCAGTTGATTCGTAGTTCATTTTTGGCTCCCTACATTAAAAGACAGCCATGTATCCCATGATTTGCCACCCGTTGTTTATTCCAAAGTGTAATCCTTCTCAAGGACACCAGAGTGCGCTTTGTTGCTCATTAATTTTGCCTAAACCTACGGTGCCAAAGCATCGAATATATCTATGGACAGTTCAAGAAGAATAAAATTTAGTAGTTGATATACCATCAGTTTTGCAGGCCAAGCTATAATAAGATAGATGATGTGAGAAAATTTTTTAATATTAACTTGAGATTTCTCCTGTCAGTGAAGCCAGTCGATACTGAAAAGCCGAGAAATACTGTTTCCTGGTGAGAATCACTAAAATTGCGCACCTGGTGAGATGCGAACCAACGACTTTCGGGGTCACTGGCTGAACACTTAGCCGCTTGGCCACGAGCGGCCTATCAGCAGTGTGCTCAGCCCTCACTTAGACAGGACATAATGGGATAGTCGAATTACGTTGACCACACGCTAAGCGACCTTTAAAGTTGCAGCAGAACATAAACGACTCTTAATGTAAAAACTGCCACAATTCATGACAAGTATGACCTAAAGATATCGCCTGAAAAAGACAGCTCAAGAGTTGTGATCACTTGGCTTACACAGAACTGAAAGTCAAAGCCGTCACATTTCTCGTGTTCCAACATTTCCTGAGAGTAGTTCCCCCAGATGGAGTGTGTAATTTTTTGCTGTTGGGTTTCGTGGCGGCTAAAAAAGGCAGAATTTTATTTAAACAATAACAAAGAAATAACGTATGCAATTCACTGAACGCGTTAAGTTGTCCATTTATTAAGGACATGTACAGATTTGTACGGTCGCGTAAGTTCGTTGAATGACTATTTTCCGCCCTTGAAATCGGTCGCTGTGGCTATCCCAAACGGACCTTTCGGTACTTCAACGCCTTGCACCTGTCCAATAGGGAGCGATTAGCGGTTGTCCTTTTTACGAAAGCCTAAGTGATCGGTTTGAAGGATACTACTAGGATTAGTAGTGAGGTTGTCCAAACGATGTCTCCGCAAACAGTCTTTGTTCACAACTCCCAAACTTTCATTTGAACAAAACAAATTTGTTAAGTTAACCTCCGTCTACTCACGCTGAATCAGTCTGCCTCATCTCTGAAGACTGACTGGAGATATGTATTGAAATTTCCACGTTATCTAAATCCCGGAACATCTAAGTGGTTAAATGGGACGTTCACTCAGTACAGCCATCATATTGGTAATCAGACAGCCAAAACGGTGTCCACCAGACAGGCCAAAGGCATACCGTGAAATATGCACTGATTGAGCAATCTTAGCGATTTTGATCAATCAGAAAAGTTTAAAACCAATCAAGGAGTCATTGTTTCAAAATTGTCCAATTAATTACCAACCAGGTGTTCCAAACACTGCCCAGCAGAGCGAAACATGTAAACAGTATAGTAATTACAAAGGCAGATAAAGGTAACGCCATGGTCGTCATGAATGAGAGTGGCTATCTGCAGAAAGTTAGACAACGCGTAGCTGATGGACCTTACCAACAAATTAGTAACGAGACGATTACGTCAATAATGAATAAGAATAAGGTTGAAGTTGAGAGGTACCTACGATCGGTGATAAACCATCTGGAGCAGGGCAAGTGGTAACGATTGTGTCCAAAAAGTGCAATCCAACCACGATTTTATGGGTTACCAAAATTCCACAAGGAAGCTATTCCCATAAGACCAATGGCATGTGTTCACCACCACATGAGCTGGCGAGACTAGAAGGTATCATTAAACCCTTTGCCGGCAAGTCACCCACACACATCCAAAATTTGTATGAGTTTGTTAAAAAAAAGTAGTCGGGTTTCGGTTAGAGCTAGACGAAGTTCTTGTTAGCCTTGATGTCAACTCTATGTATAACAACGTCCCTAAAGCGGACATTGTGGAAGTAGCGAGAAGGCTTTTGCTGGAAGACAACGTTGCAAGAAAGAAGGCAACGCAAGAACAAGGTCTAACAATGGGACCACAAATATCCCCGACTTTGGCCAATATGTATATGGAAGACTTTGAACAGAAAGCGTTAAACGGAGTTTTAGTGCCCGTCAAGGGTTTTCTGGAGTTACGTAGATGACACGTTTGTTTTGATAAGGTGGGACAAGGTTAACGAATTCTTTCAATACCTTAGCACCTTGGACCCTCACATTTAGTTTAGCAGGAAGCTGAAGTCTACTACGCTATCTTTCCTTGACTGCATGACAAACAAGAATGATGGGAATTTAGAAAACAACTATTACCGGAAATCAACAGATAATGGTGCGGTCCTAAACTGTTTCTCAGTATATCTAAAAGCAGTATATGCTAGTATAGTTTCAATGATGTTTAGGAGTGTGCGAGCACTACTTGCAGAGGAAGTCGAGCGAAGAGCAGCAAAACTTGAGGTAAAAAAGTGGCGTCAAGTAAGCGAATACCCAGTGGGTTTTATTGAGCGGCAACTAAGACGGTTATTGATGCCAACACCAAGGCACAACAAGGGATGGATCGTAACAGCAGTCATTCCATACAAAACAGCGACATCTGAAGTCAGTAGAAGGGTACTGAATACGGCCAGCATTAGAGTAGCATTCCAGAAGGGAAAACTTTACGCTCGGTGTTGGTGCAGTTTGAGGATCGTCTTTCGGTTGACTAGGACTAGGAACTCTGTATAGGAAATAAAATGTAACGACTGTACGAAGGTTTATGTAGGTCATACAGCCAGGGAATTGCACGCCAGAATCGGTGAGCATAAGCGGCCCATTAACAGACCATCGAGGAACGTAGGTGAATATCAGGCGATAATCAAAGACTCAGCAATGGGATGGCATGCATTAGACACTGGGCACAGGATAGATGTGGAAAATATGGACATTCTGAGACGGCGACTAAGACTCATGCCACAGCAACTGGTGGCCGAGGCGGCGAAAATCGCCGAGCAGTCCAGCGTGAATAGAATAGAAGGTGTAGAACTGGTAAGCGTCTGGAGAGCGGTTTTAGATCAGCCGAGATGACACGGGGTGGTGTGCAATTATAAGCAAAATGATCTGGGTCTAAAAGTACAAAATCCAAGTACAAAATCCAATTAGCCACCCCCACATCCCACCCGCCAACCCCAAACCACTCGTCCCGGTAACCCTCGACGAACACAGACGAACAAAATCTGTGAAAGATTCCCAAGAGGAAAATTCCATTGAGGTGTCGTAGACCGAAAAAACAAGGCCGCAAAATCCGGTTTCAACAGTACGACAATCCCTTTAATCAATCTATCGTGAAAGTTTATTCATCTACATTAACCAACAAACAGGAAAATCACACCGACACCCAGCACTGATCAAGTCGGCTACTCATGAGAATCCTACGGATTGGTTCCCTGACTGCCTTAAAACCCGAACGACCTGCTTACTTACTCACTTGGCCTGAAGCCTTTGTGTCGAAAGCGAAACGTTGCCCAGCAATAAATCAACCAATTGTTTACCAAACCTCTGAAACGAAGTATCAGAGGGCTTGTCGCCGGGAAACTTTTGCTTTTGATACAAACGTTTCTCCAAGGTGGATGAGTTAGTTAACAGACCGGCCATTCTCGAAGGCAGAAGAAGGACCAGACGGCATTCAGTCGTGCTGGTCCGGTGATTAGTAAGTGTTCCATCAAACGAATGAGCGGAACAAGGGTGTCTGGACTTTGGTCAGATTTGGTCATGTATTTCAGAATGGAGTGGATATGGGAATCCAGTCAAAACCACCTGCTCGAAATCCCCCACAATCGTACTAGCAATAACTGGGAATATTGGAGAACCTGTTTCTTAGTCCTGTCCTCTAGTGCATGTCCCTGAGTCAAAGGCATAGTGAGCGTAAACCACACGTTTTCTTGCCCCCTGTATTCATGGTAAGTTGTATTGTTTACGACAGCGTTTTGTTCGCCAATATCAAATGTGGTCATTTAAAAAGAATCGGCATTTGGGAGATTGCCACATAACTAGTTGTTAGTAAAATTCGTAAGAATATTATTAATTTTCGAAGAAAAACTGGCGGCTTTGCTGACACTGTCTTCAGATTTTTTACTGTAACTGATTAACTTACCGGCCATAGAATAACAGTCAAGAATGTGTCCTCATAAGCCACGTACGATTCATCTTGCAAAAGGTATCTTGTTAGTGGATTTTGCAGCTCGTAAAACCGTGAGTTTCATTTTTGGATAAATTAGCTACCACTTGCTCTTCTCTAAATGGTTTACGGCAAGTCATAAATGCTAAAACTTCAAAGGTATTCTTGTTCACTAACAGCTCTCGTTTCTAATCATTTGGTGACGTGAGCAAGCCAGGTGTTGCTTGACATATAAGCAATTTCTCTTCTCACAACAAAGATCTTCCACGATCCGTCCCTGCAAACACAGTACCATACATCCAAACGTTTTGCACTCTGCTGTCAGAGCTCCTGGCTGTTGCGCCTTTGGCCTTATGATTAATATCACTTCCGTCTTATCTGCCCTTTTTAATTAAGCATTCCGAATATCAGGTTAAACTCTTGAAGGCAGTTATTTTGTTTTCACAAACGTCCTACTTCGAAGTTCAATCTCTTCTCTAATGGAAGAAATTCCGCACTTAGTGACGTTTTTGTTTAACGTACTCCAATGTACTACGTTATGTAGCAGACGGAACACTTTTCCACATGGTCTTACAAGAGCAAGCGGTCTTAGAATCTAACTATTTGAAATTCGCACTTCTTTATCTTCAAAATAATGAATTTGGGTAGCGTTCAACTTTGTCGCTTTGCTGCTGAGTGATTGAAAGCTTAAGAACGTTAGTGTTTTCTGGCTGTGCACCTATATCAAGTTCGCTTAAAAACGCCATTAAATTTCTTAACGGATATCCCCATTTTTCCACAGTATACGTAGTGAACGCCTAATCAAGCACCTATAGTGCTACGTATAGTGTTGGTAAGTCAAAAGCACTTGGATTTCTGATTCGAAAGTGAAATTAGCAAGTCACTTTTGTTGTTGCTTTATTTTTGACGTTTACTTCTCATTAGGAAGGCGGACATTTGATATTTGAAGAGGAAGTTGACTATCATGTAACCCTCATTGAACACCTCCAAGGATATACACACTAATTGCCTTACGAACCGGGAGGGTCGACTGTGGATGCAGCTGCTCCCCAAAAGCATCAGCTTTCAGCAGATCTAGATGGCCAAAACAAATATGCTTGCATCTTTTTCCTAGACTTTACTAGTGGTTTTGATTAAGTTGATCAAGCCTTTTCACCCAAAAAGCTTCGTAAGACCAAGAGGCATGGGACTTTTCTGCCAAGACCACAGGACGTAGGCAATATGTACAAATTGGCAGAGCAATATCAACAGTGGTTACAACTGAGTGTAGCACACATTGAAATGCTGTCCCGCCCACCTTCTCATTTCTACATTTTTCACGGGTGTGACACCCGAGTATGAGCTCTCTAAACAAGTGAACCTTTTCTTTAGTATCCTCTGTCCTACGAAGATCCAAAAACTCGGCCAACTTCAATGACTAGTTGATCGAGGCGGGGCGGTAAGTCATGAGACGGTCTTGAGTGGTGGTAAGTCACGAGGTGGTGAGTAAAACTTGGCGTGCCGCCCGTCATAATCATTGAATTCTTTTGATCGCCCTTAGTGAAGTTTAGTTACAATGTAATCGTCATTCCACGTAACCCAATTTCTCACTTGTATTGGTATTTTTTACTTGAATGTCGTTGTTTTTCGAATCCGGATTTTGTTCTACACCCTCACAAGTGTTCAGTCCGGGCAGGGCGCTGACCACTTCGACCGCCGTCAAACAGGCACCAAAACTGATGACAAGGTCATCTGGCTCAAAATGAGATTTACAAACGTTTAAAAAGTCACTGCCCTATATGGGCCACTTTATGGGAACATATCTGTCTAGTACGCATTTTTATATATCCTGATGTGATCCATTTGTTCACATAATTTGATTGCTGTGTGTCGTACTCATTCATTTCATCTGGTTGTTTAGTTTCCTTTTTTAAGCGCATCTCGTTACTGAGAATGCTGCAGAGGTAGTTTGACGTATACGCTTATTAGTATATGTTAATTTCCCCTAACTGTAAGTCCCTTTCACAGGAGACTTTCTGGGCACAAACCAGAGTTCATGTGACCTGTAAAGATTTAAATGTACAGGCTAGCTTAAAAGGGAGACTACCACATCATGCTGGCTACGCTTCCGAAGAATGCATATTTTTGCTAATATAAATGGTCAAGATATGTGCGTATTATGAGCGAAGTGGTGTTGCACGCAAATTGTATAACCAGGCTCGCAATACCAAGGCAAGATAACAAAGATAACGACAACAAAACCAGCTCTGGTGAACCTCGCATGGACCAACACTGTTGACGGACAGACGGCGAGTTTGCAGTTGGCACATGCTGAACCTAAGTCGTTGTCCCCTTCGAAAGGTTATGTTCACACATAATCTAAATTACTGCACAACGTTTCTTAATTCTTGCGTATTCAGAATAACTCGTTTTTGATATAAATATTTTATTCATCCGAAAGGTACAGGCGAGATTATTATGCATTATTTTAATAGTGAACAAATAGTAACAGCAGTATCACAATGACATCTGATAGTAAGGAAAGCAATCTTACCAAAACTGATAATAATATTTCCCTAGGATATTGGCAAGATCGGCTGGCGCCGATTAGTCCGTGACGCCGTTTAGTCGTTCAAAAAATAAATTTGTTGAAAAAACAAGATAGAGTTAATTCACAGCGTTTTCAATCCAGTTTGAAAGAAAGATAGTGAGGTGTATCACAGAAGGTATACCAGCAATACTCACACCACCGCGTTGCCGCGTTTCAACTCCCGAATAAAGCAGCACGCGAAAATGCCCGTGATTATATGCAACACGACAAAGCCGATGGCGACACCCAAAATACCCACAAGATTGCTTTGTAGAAATTTTTGTAGCACGGGAGTGCATCCCTTGAAGAAAAGAAAAGGTAAAAGAATAAGCAAAAATCATTAGCTTGAGTAAAAAACAGTATTTTACCAGAACAATGGTCCCCTAAACGCAAACAACAGTAAATGCTTCCCGAAAGCCAAAAATGTTCGTTATTTTAAAGGTTTGGTCGCCATATTAGATTAAATTACGATTCACAGTGAAACATCTCGAAATAAACTCTCAGGCGCCCACCTCACAGAAAAATATGGGAGCTACGTGGAATGATAGCAGACAAATGTTTGGTATAGAATGGGTCAGCATAAAGAGACCCTTAATCGTCGGCCACTAATGTTTACCAAACGAACCGTTTTCGAAACTATCGTGCATGATTATTATTCATTCATCGCTGTCCTCTTTCACCTCCCCTCTTCAATTTCGTCATTGATACAACAATGGAAGACTCATTATCAGCCTCTAATGCCTGTGGGGTCGAAGTGCTCCCGGGGCGTCCGCTCACAGATATCGAGTACGCAGACGACATAGCCCTTCTTGGATATAACGCCGTGGTAATGCAAACAATATTAAATAATCTAAATAATTCCGCCTCACGGTTCGGCACGCGCTTCATACCTGCAAAGTGTAAAGTGATAGTGCAAGACTGGGTGGACCCGAACCCTAGCCTCTTGCTTTCGCGTGAATCGATTGAGGTAGTAGACAAATTTGTTTACCTGGGTAGCTGTATTAGACCCACTGGTCTCGCGGAAGATGATATTTCCATTCGAGTTGAGAAGGCCCGAGCAGCGTTTGCAAACCTGCGTCACCTGTGGCGTAGGCGTAACATCAGCTTATCCGTCAAGGGTCGAGTTTGCAATGCTGCGGTGCGCTCCGTATTATTGTACGGATCAGAAAACTGGCCGCTGCGCGCCGAGGACGTCAAAAGACTTTCAGTGTTTGACCACCGATGTCTCCGGGGCATTGCCCGAATCTGGTGGGAACACCGGATCAGCAATGCTGAAGTACGTCGAATGGTATTCGGGAGAAATAACTCACCCTCGATAGATGAACTGATCACACTGCATAGGTTGCGCTGGCTTGGCCACGTGCTACGCATGCCAGTCGACCGACTTCCTCGAAGGGTTCTTTTCGCACAACCACGTGAAGGGTGGAAACGAGCCAGAGGCGGTCAAACAATGACTTGGCAGCGAAGTATAAAAGCCATTACCAGCAAACTCAGCTGCGCTGGTCACTGCCGTCTTCCTGGATGGGGACCCCGAGACGGGCCACATCAATGGTTAGAGACATTGTCAGACATGACCCAGTCGCGCCCTCAATGGCGCTCGTGCATCCAAGCTATTGCCTTCAATGCATACCTCCTTCCCAATTCCCCACTAAACAGTCCATTGACAGTGGTGTATTTACGCAACAATTTATCAGCTCCCGCCTCCAATGCGCAGCTACCTACCTCACCTCCCAAATCATCGGTGAACGAAACTGTGGCAGCTACAACCACTGTACGACAAGCGCACGGATCTTACAGCTGACGATGATGATGATGATGATGATGATCATCGCAGCGCTGGAAACACCGATTAACATACAACGAGGGTTTTCTTGTATCTTCTGCGTGCAGGAGCTACATCGCTGATCCGTCAAGCGGTGTGGACCGCGATGTGTAATGTATACTCTACTCTTGACAGGTGATCTGGCCTCACACCGACGCAACACGTGTCGAAGGCTGGCAAACGGCTGCAGAAATGAGCTCATTTTCAGCCATTTTGCCGGTTTATATATATATATATATATATATATATATATATAGCGACGGAGAAAGAAATCGGACCACCTAATAACCCACGAGCCAATCGCTTTACATTCACTGCTGGAACATGGGACTTGACCCTGACTAATCTAATGTTGCAATACGAATGGCTGGGCTGGCATACTAGTGTGGTCGGTTGGTTGCACTGGAGGAAAACGAGTAAGCTTGAACCACACTCAGGGTTATTTTGCTAGTCATTTGTATCCACATCGCTCGTGCGTTTAGGTTAGTGCATGTCATTAAGAGGAACGATCCTCGTGTCCTTGCGAACAGTTAGCAAGGTCTCCATGATCCAGTGGTAATCGGTCAATGCATCGTTATCGACCAATTCATGCATAACCTTCATTCGGCTGCTCTCATAAACTGCAAAATATTCTGCTCAAGGTTAAAATGACTCATACGTTAGTAAATGAGAAGGCTCTCGGCGAAGTGCACTCACCATCAACATGATGTTTCTCCTGAACACGAGGACCCTTTTGACGCTTTTTTCAAGCAATCTCAATTTCCTCGTGCATCATGAATAGGTTAGAGTAGTTATAGGACTTTCATTTTATCACAACTGTCCAGAGAATGACCTCTCCTCTATCATAAACCTAATGGGTATGAACGCCATTATATCCATCTTCTGAAGATTTCGTACCTTTTTTCATATGTTTCTCAATTCGGTGAGGGTCATGATGCTCTTGGCCTTCCCCTTCGTATATGAAACTGAGGAACTGTTCACTTGAGCCTGACTTTTTGAGGCCCTTTGAAACTGACCTTTTTGGAAAACCGACCATTTTATAGGGTCGCCTGATTGACTTGGTGAAAAAGAAATCAACCAATTTGCGACGAGTCACCTACCTTGTCTTTGAAGAAGCGGATAAAATGTTCAATTTGGGATTTGGTGAGTCTATTTTTTCCTACCTTGTATGCTTTGCTGGGCAATCTGAGTGCTAATTTTTACTTCCTGTCAATGCATTTGAATTCAAGTAATTGGACAACAGGTACGACAACCAGCAACAACTGCCCGTCTTTTCTCGGGCTATTGATCAACTGAAATTCGACTATGGGTATTTTCAAGAGCTCTTGTAGAGGTGTGACGAACCTTTTATTTTGAACCGAAATGAATGTGCCCAATATCAAATACCTATAATC
Organism: Clonorchis sinensis; assembly: GCA_003604175.2. Lineage (NCBI taxonomy): Eukaryota > Metazoa > Platyhelminthes > Trematoda > Opisthorchiida > Opisthorchiidae > Clonorchis > Clonorchis sinensis. The sequence continues at coordinate 5,574,493 of CM030371.1, forward strand.
TATAGTAGAAAATTCCTCCGGCACATCGATGTGATAACGGCCCTGTTTTATCGTCCACGCCATTCTAAACTAGTGTTATTTGAACGCGAATTCCAAAATGAGCGAGTGATTAATCGTAATGTTATAGCGAAAACCGTTTGAGTATTCGGAATCCTAGAAATGTTGGTTCATCGTACTCTTCAGTAAAGTCCATCTCTCGATACGGCACGCACTGGCGTTCGATAGGAGTTGGCTCTTGCTGGAACGTCTTTCTGCTCATGTTCCTCATTATCATCGTTGACAGCAATACACCAATAATACTAACTACCATTCAACCATGCTGGGAGAAAGCTTCAGTAAAGAGTAGATGGAAAATGTAAGGGTGGGACTCAGTGCGGCGAAGCTCTACGCTCTTAAGAGTAGACGACTGAGAGTAAGGTGTTTACATCTGTGGGTAGAGTTAAAATTAACAGACTTGAGCATCGTGTGAAAGTGAGGTGAGGCGCGATTGACTCAGCGTCCCTTGCGGACCTCGGAGTGGCGTAAGCAGAGAGGTGGCCAACCCTTTGACCTGGCAGAGGGGTATGAAAGAAATCACGGAACGTTTGAGTGCTTTTGGTGCTACTCGCCTTCCAGGATGGGGACCACGTGATCCTCACTGCGCCTGGTTGGAGACGCTGCAAGATATGGCTGCTAACTGATGTGAGTGGCGATCTTGTTGCCAGTTTCTATCCAGATTGCCTGAATGAGTTTTTGGAGGTGTATGCACCTCGGAATGATTGTAGTAAGCTAGCGCTAAATGCCATCCCCGTCCACCTTTATTCTTTTCTCCACAATAAGGCCTTCAAATAAGCCATGGTTGTACGGCAGCAAAGTATCGGTGTTGAACATTGATGTCATGCTGTCCATGATGATGATGATGAATACAAGGGCGCAGAATCAGATGATGCATCCAGATGTCAACCGACTCACTAAATAAAAAATCAGATAATATGTCACCTGGGATGAATGACTGCGACCAGAGTATTAACGATATTATTAGCAGTTATCAAATCAGTTCACGCCAAAAATCTAGCCAACAGCCGTTTGAGATGGATAGAACTGCCGGATTTCTTTGAAAATACACCAAAGTTGTATTGTTTACCTGGTATATTACGTCACGGTAATCTTAAAAATTAACATCGGACGGTTAATTATGACGGCACCGATTACTTGCATTAACCGAACTAAATAAGGACTAGTTACACATAGCAGGGTTATTTGGGGTCTCCTCCGGGAATGTCAAATGTAACATAATTATTAGGCCACGGTTTCCTCTTCACATTGGGAACCTTAGAGCCTTTCAAGTGGATCTAGAATGTTTAAAATTAGTACACAATTCGGACCCATCACATTCCGGTCTCTTTCAGATCAATTAAGCGGACATTCTGTGCGTACATGATGAATATCTACATTTCACTCATTTCAAGATGGCCTTTCCAGGTTCTGTAACACTATTTGAGATTTGCCAACTTAGAAGTAGTTCTCGCCTGGGGTGAGACTAAGGCACTTGCCAAATGCTGATTCCAGCAGACGTTCAACTGAATCGGCATTTGGCAAATGCTTTAGTCTCGCCCCAGGTGTGTGTCGTTTTGCTTGGGCTATGATTTCGAGTGCATTTCAGTTTAATGTTCCTTGATTAATTGCTAATCTCCCCGCTAAATAAAAACATCTACATGTATGGTACGTGTTAGACTGCCTTCGCTGTCGTCCGGGTGAGCATAATTGTTCTAACCAATAGGACACTTCACTGGTTCATCACTGAATGCCTCTTGCCTGTGTTGCCTTCTAGTCCGTTTGTTTCCATTGCCACCTCATACCTAGTTGCTATCCAAGGCAATACACTATACTGCATTTTGTTTTGTTGTATCGCCACGCATTTTATTGTGCTGAATTCTCTTTTCTGTTCAATTAAATTTATTTATATGTATAACTGTGTAGATTTACATAAATATATATTTATACAAATTTTTTCAATGCAAAAAAATGTACCAAAACTCAAAACTTCCGGCATTACGGAGATCAAGCCTTCAGCAGTGCTGTGGTGACTAGCTACACCATCTTTGTACAGGATAAACTCTACATTGGCAAGTACTAGTTAGTCAGTGATTTGAAAGTGCCCCACAAATGATGCGAGCCACCAGAATTCCGTTTGGGTACACTGGGTTCTCAACTGCTCGGTTAGCTTACTTGACAACTATAGATCATCAGTTATGTGTGCCAGAGGCTTTGGACACGGATCTTCTTGTTTATCTGCCGATTCTATTCTTTTGGATTTTAATTGAACCCAAACGTTCATACATGTTGCCCTACAGAAACCGCATTTGACGCTACCAGTCATGCTGGAGGCCTAATCGTCGCAGTTCTATATGACAGACAAATCCGGAAGAAAATATTAGTCTACCAAATAGATAGATAGATAGATAGATAGATAGATAGATAGATAGATAGATAGATAGATAGATAGATAGATAGATAGATAGATAGATAGATAGGTAGATATATAGATAGATAAATGAATGAATACAGAGTAGCTCAGTCGCAAAACAAGTTAAACAACTTGTCCTTTTTCTTTACCCGAGAAGTAGGCCGGTAACTGGAAGACAACTGAGAAGATGTGTCGCAGAAAGTGTACGGCATTAATTTTACCATGAACTCAACTGAGTATAAATGGGTTTGATGGCCTCAATTCAGTCGGTTGGTCAGAATGGCTGCAAATGTTTTCAGAGCCACTGCCATTCATTAACGACGGCAATGCAGAGTACTCCGGGAGAGTAAACGTTTAAGTGAAGTTTCCCTGGGAGCAAATTTTCCCCATCACAACTGTTGAAGAAAAAATCCGACGAATCATACAAAAACCATTCGCCTCCAAAACTGGTTCATCCTCCAGCATGAACGGAACACCATTATAGAAGATTCATCTGACATCGAACCGATCTTACAAGTTTATTTTCGTGTGACACATTACACCCAAATTTGGGAGAGCTTTCCTTGGCCGAACTAACTCGTATTCCCTATTGATTTACCCAAGAACACATGCGTAGCGGCATTTAGCAGAATTCATGAAAGTTGTCGCAACATAACTTGATATTTATGAAGTTCATATTGAGTAATGTGTTTTTTGTCGTCAATTCAAAGCACACGTTCATGACACCGCACCTTTTGTGATTTTTATTCAAGACAAGACAGCACGGATGCCGCTCGGACATACTGTTTAAGCGGAAGACGTTCACCACATGGCTATAACTCCTTCGTGTCAGATATTCACAGGGGGACTAAATATGTGAAATTCCCATACAGGACAATCAAAATATTTTATTCCAAACATTGATAAAACAAAAATTATCATTAAATTGCTAAAATTTCATCTTTAAAAAAGTCTCCGCTGAAGAATCTACTATTTGTCTTTTAAACACGTTCTTCTTGGAAAAGCACGCCACTTATAGTTATACCTTCCGTCAGCGTGCACTTCAAATAACGGAAGAAACAGTGGCGAATCTCCCAAGCAAGACTAGTTAAAAGTTCTTGGGAAAGCCTCCACAGATGTCGATCGATTCAGAAGAATTAAGCTAAACTCTACTACTCAGAAGCCCATTTACTATTTGGAAAATCCTCGTTTACAGCTGATTGATAATTTAGTAGATCTCTAACACTGTTTGAGTGGATATCAATATGGGAAGAAACTCAGCTTTTCTAAGCCGTGCATTCTGCTAAATTGTGCTACGTATATGTCTCTGGATAAACCGCTGACATTGACAAGTTAGTTCGATCAAGAAAAGCCCTCTCAAATTTGTACTTTGTGTGTCAGGAGACAATACACCAGTAAGACCAATTTATTGGTCAATGGATATTCAAAAAATAATGCCATTTGAGCCTGACGTCAAAACGTTCTCAAATGGGTTACTAGAGCTACAAACATCCTGCCTGGTAAACAGTCCGGGACTATGCCTGTTTGGTGAACTCATACGTGATACAATTGATCGTTGTCCTCCACGATCACTTTCGAACTAATACGCAGTGTGTTATGTGAAAGTACAATGCTCTGATATCTTAAATATGCATGAAATTGGCTCAACTACGTTCTAATGATGCGTTTTTGCTTCTCATTAGGTTGGAAACATTTCATGAACAAAAGACTTAGTTTGAACTCAGATGGATATCGCGTCAATGCGAACACCGGTATTCAGGACCAAAGTGTTATTTTCCTGTAAATATCCGTCGTTTTTTCGAAAATAATTCTGCAACACAGTTGCTGCATTTATTTGCTCGTACCAGCATTGATATGTAATTTACGTGACAAACAAGAAAGACAGGGTCACTGAAGTTGAAAAATCATTCGCAATGTCTAATTCCCACTTTTTATTAGCGCGACGACCATGGCTTAACACAATGGAGAATAAGATGTTAGATTTTTTCAACGTCTTTTAAAGGATAATGCGAAAGTTGGACTTTTAGCTCTTTGTTTAGTTCAGGCAAGCGGATTCGAGACCATTATCCCCCTTCGGTGAAGGACTTAGAAAAAGTAGCTATTCATCTAAACTTAAAACTGTGCCTCAGTTCCACATCATGTCTAAATGTCGGTAAAGCCGTTTACACTGTGGACAAATAAAAACTAAAGGAGCTGAGTTTCTGAGGAATGTCGTTTCCTTCTTTAATCTTTAGAAATATTAATTGCATATGTCATTTTTCAAGTGACTTTGATATATGGACGCTCGCGGTGAAACTATTTTCAGACAATTTTCTAAAACCGGTGAACAAGCTAACAGCTATCAAACAAGTAATCAATAATCTTCGGTGCCCATTTTGCATTCTAAGAAATACAACGTAAGGGTTAGTGCCTACTGCAACACAAACAGAAATACACGTCCAAAACATTTCAAGCGACTTGATATGTCTTCATGAGAAATTTCACTCACTTCAGCATAAATACCTGCGCCAGAATAACAGCTAGCCGGAACGACAAAGGCATAGCTTTGTGCTGAAGTGCTTCCACAACATTGAAGCTGAAAGCACAGTTATTTTCAGCTCAATAACACATACTTCAGTCTGCAGCATATCCATAAAATCTCGGTAGACTTCCTTGCCATAGTAGTCCAGAACGTAACGCTGAATGCTCTCTGATATCCAATTGGCAATCTGAATGTACAGAATTGAGGAAAACTTATTAGAGCCAGAGAGAAATGAAAATAAAGTGCAGAGTTTTGCAGTTAATGACTTAAATGGTGACTATTACGGCAACAGCAAAATCGCAATTGCAACCATTTCTCCCCTTATGGTTATCTGTTATTTATCGGTTAATCCGCCTTCCAAGATAACGAGGACGCAGTTCGAATCTTTGAACATGTTAGCCATGTAGCTCACCATTGATCACGGTTCGTTATCCAGAGGTGATTATTTAGCCGCATCCACTGAGCTTTCAGATTTTTGGTTACGCGTTCACCACAAACGTTGGACACCCGAATTTCATATTTGGATACGGCAAAGTCTATGAACTACCCCTGGGCGAAACTGAAATTTGGCGTCTCTTTGCTTTAATTTGCTTTGGACGAAAAAGTCAAAGAAGAGGGACGTGAGCAGTAATTAGGTAACTTGGTCTAACTGATCATATTGTTACAGTGTTGCAGTCCTGGAGAACATCCTGGTATAACTGTAACCGAAATGTCCTGGTAAACAACTATGTTGAAAAAACATATTTTGTTAAAGGTACTAGTCATGTAGGATGAATTTCCTGCACGTTTTTGGGTAGAAAGACGTGAAAAGCATTACACAGTGCACGCCGCTTGTAAGGATAAAAACCAAATAATACTAGCCATTTCAACACCGAAAATGGATTCATTCAGCAAGAACTATTTACAAGTGTTTCAAACTTTGAAGAGCTATCTCAGAGCCATTGCAACCTGTGAGATCATTTAAGCAGATTCGTTCACTGAACAGAGCCGGTTGCACCATAATTTTCAAAATTTGTGCATTGACTTCTATCTACAGCCCCAATGGACTAAAAATAAGGTTAAATTTACAACTCATAATTTATTTCATTGCTTGAAATACAAAAAGGTAATGAGTGATTCATGACAAAAAAGCATCCTTTTTTCTCAACATTCTCGCGTTTCAACTCGGTGACAGTAACTGAGGGTGGGGACAGAATCTATTGGCGATGCACAGTTAGGTTTGTTGTCTTAGACTGGAGTAACTCCGTCAGTTGGATCATTAAATACAGCTCGAAATTTCCCAAGCTAGGGTCCAAAACGACATACAAAAAACACCCTTGGCTTGAAGTTGGCATGAAAGCATTATAAAGCTTTATACTAATAAATTAGCATGGTTTCATGGCAATGAAGCACCAGCGTTCCACTTTGGCGTTGTTCTCAATGATGTTGATGGTGGTTGTGGTGAATATGATCCTGATAGCTACGTCTATTTCACCAAAAAGCATGGTAAATTCCAACCTCGGTTATATATCTATCTATCTATCTTTCTGAAGGACTGTTACTATCAAGTTTTCACCTAAACACAGGAGGTGCATATATTTCACCTCAGAGAAGACATTTAGTTGCAGTTTTAGGCAGTCTCTGATTAGAAAAACTTACGTGTTTTTCTTTAAAAAATGCTTAGGTTGTGAAATAACCGCGGTTTCCTCACTGTTTTTTTCAGACAGCCTATATGGACGTCCGATAAAACCATTTTTATCATCCTACGGTACTTGCGTTTAGCGCTGGTGTATTTTTTCGATCAGGCTTCCTCACCGGGCAAGAAAAAATTTTGCCCGCGGATTAGTATGTGGAAGGTTCGGTGGCTTCACATGAGAAGCGAAAAACCAAAAAAAGGGGTGCATCATCATATCTACTTCTGACACGGTTTTGCGCACTATGTACACCGGAGACAAACTGAGGGTTTCCCCTAACAACGCGCAAATGACAACGCTCCAACATTAATAGTAAGAGACTTTGTTCACGGAAAAACGTTCTCTATTCCTTGAGGGATTTAGGCAGACATACCGATAATGTTCATTGACACAGTACAACACACATGCGGCTTTTACAGCTGTTGATAAGACAACGGTGAAACGCGGAAAGCTTCGCCTGGTAAGAAGCCAGTTATGTGGGTATTAATCATGTGGTCAGTAACGCTTCACAGTGTCATTATTTTGCCGTATTTATGCAACGGAAGAGAGCCTTTTTGTGTACAGTCTGAATTTTTTTCAAACCTTCCAGGACATTCTGTGGTTTTTAAAAACCCGACCCACAGGTCGTGCAGAACACTGTACACAACAACTTATTCACGATTGCAGTTGTTCCTCTACTTGAAGTTTTGCAAAGAGACTTGTGTGCTTTCTTAACCTTAAAGTAAGAAGGCCTTTAACCACCGCTTTGTCTGCCTGCGTGATACATACTCAGCAACAACCTATCGACTTGGAAATAGAAAAGTCTTCTAGATTTATTATGCAATGACAAAAATTGACAAAAAAATTTGTTGTTGTAAAATTTAAATGGGATCAGAGTTGACACTGCTTCCCTGAAAAAACTTTCAGCAAATGAATCCCAAATTGCAATTTTGAGTTAATTACGGTGGCCATGTACCGCTGAATATGCTAAATTTAAGTCCGTAAAAACGTTTTGAGTAAAGTCAGTTTCTAGTGGTGCATCGTTTTTGATTAATACCTCAGAGATAGGCCAGATCTCAATTATTTTGCTTGTATTTCTTTCCATATCATACGTTTATGGTCGTAAGAATAGATCTTTTAATCAAAACAGTTTTGTTTCACTAAAAAAAGCAAGAATCTCGCCAACAATTCACGAAATTTACGGATTAACTTCAGTAAAAACAAACTAGCTGAGTTTAGCATAAAAAAATGCATTTTTCAAAAAAAAACTCTCAAAATTAATTTGGGTTCAACGGAGACTCAACTGAATCTCAACTGAGTCGCTCGGTTATGACTCAGTGACTGCGCCTACCTGATGAGCTCCAAGATTAGGTCCACTACGAAACCCGTCATGGGTTTCCGAAGAGTTTTCAAAAGTTTTCAGTAGTCTTCGCCAAGAGACTGTATTCTTGGTTTCACATCTTGGAAAAATTTCACACTGGACAGACTGGCCTGATGACCTGGTCTGCGACGAGAACGAGTGCTGTCGACAATTGGTGTAGTCATTGCTCCGGCTTGGGAACGTACTGCATTGGTCGTTTTAGGACCTGGAGAGAGATCGACTGGGCTGATGGAGAAATTTGGAGTTTTCATGAGTGGTAAAGAAAAAAGTCCATTTGCAAGGTGAAAGATCAACCGGAACTTCATAATTCCATCGATCTTAACAAAATAATGCCCTAGGTATTGTATGATGTGGGGAGTCTAGACTTTCTCCGCCTTTGCGCACAGCGACTTATTTTCTGAATTCAGTCAATGCACAATGTGCGGTCTTCAACTGATACGTGGAATGTTTGACTGCATACTAGAACGAAATAAATTCGTCTTTAGCAACAGTCTCCTGCAGGTCCACAAAAACTGTCCAAAGTCACAGTACTTTGTTCAATGCTGCACAAATGAACTGTATAATTACGTTTTAGGCCAGGAACATTTCGAATTTGCTACAGATTTGGCAACAGAAGACATGATTCCCCGCAATAGATCACGTGCAAACGCGTGCTGTTATTAACGACTTTTTAACTCACTCTACTAACTCGTTATCTCTTACCTTCTAGGCTAGCAGTGCGGTCAAAGAGTGTTCCTCTGATAACTTAATGCTGGTCAAACTTTTCTCACTCCTCATCTGTGTGGTACACCGTGATGTTCATTTTTCATGCCAAGAAAAATGCTTATGACGCCACCTGTATGCAATGTGAAAGTTTTTTCTACGCGTATTTTAGAGACAGGCTAAAAACTCATAAAAATGGGAGAGAAGGCAAAAAGTCAATTAGCACATTCTCTAGAGTTTTTACAATGCTTTTTTATCTCAAAGATGGCTCATCTGCCTTAAGAGTGGCTTCGTAATTTTTTGATCTAAATGTGCTGAACGTCCTTAGCTTAAAAATCTAGCCTGACGCCTTATGTATCCTACGTGTTTTGTAGAAAATAAATTTCATCAGAACAACTTCGAGCCTTCGGGTCACTTTTGCCTTTGCTGGAATTTTACAATGCACACTTTTACCAACTTCTTAGTTTTGTGTGTCTAAATGACTTACGGTCCAATAAATGAATATTTTGTGTTAAAAATCTTACATAGTCACGCGTTTGCTCTGAAATCGATTACTTTTGACCTAGTTTTACTATTATTAGTTCTCCATCTGGCAACTTAAACGTTCAGAAGTCTTAATTTTTTATCACTTGATTCAAGTATCTACACTCTCTATACTTTTGACGTCCTCAGGAAAATGATTTGGGTCGCAAAAATCAGCCAACAAATTATCGGACACTAAGTAAGCCTGAATGGGATGTACAGAAGAGTTTGTATGGAAAAGAGACCGTTTAAGATCCAGGTGTTGTACTCCATCTTGTTTTGCCACGAGTATTGTAGCAACGTCACCGTCGCTTTTCATATGGGTTAATTCTCCAAATTTTCAAAAAAACGGTCGACACAAAAATAGTAATGAAACCTGAAGGTCGTTAGTAAAGGCAAGAAAGGAAAATAGCCCCAGCAACGAACCCGTTGCTTCAATGCTGTGTCTGACGACATTAGCTCCATAAACTTTAATACGCCACGCAGGGAAGGCAATCTGGCTTTCGTTGAAGTAAGAAATACGGGAGTCATCCTCTCACACAAAATGCGTAGCTAAGAACGTGGAAAGTTTGTCAGAGGTTCAAAGATGTTCGATGGTCCTTGGTTTCAAGCTTTAATTACATGTGGGCCCATTTAATTCTAACAAAAGACGCTGTTCAACTGTCTATATCAGGTTGGCATTTTTAGTCGATTTTATAATTTGAATCAGTTCATGCGGTCACGCTAGGTGTCCTCAAGCGCAGTACCACTTAAGGGTTTGCCCTTAAGGAGTGAAGCATTGAAGTTTGTCATGACTAAAACATAAAAGTAACCGAGATGAGTTGCGTTACAAAGGACAGTAAGTTTTAGTCCAAGGCGCAGAAATTACCTGAAAGGACATAAATAACTGCCACGAGGCAATCCTGTCTATTATGAAATAGAAAGTTCAGAACGGCAAGTCTGTGAAAAAAGAGATGAGGTTATCACAGAAGTCACGTAAACACCTACTGTGGTATTAGATTGCTAAACCGTCGCTTTTAACTGAGTAATAGGAGAGATGGGAGACATTATTTGGATTGATGACCAATGAAAACCATTTTTGATGAAGTCTTGAGATTCCGTAAAGCATGCTGGTGATGGAATAGGAGTTCAGGATGATCACTGTATAGTGTTTTGATGTTTGTTTACCAGAAGCCGAGGAATCTTATACTCTTAGCTCTTATCGTGGGCAATGTCTTGAATACTAATTCTGAAAATAAACTGCTGACCCAAGGCCGACATTCGAAGGGATTCTGTCTATTTAGACTAGACTTGGGTGGTCTTATTCTTTCTATACTACCCATCTTTGACTGTGCGTGTTTAAGCTACTTACTGTGAATCGCCATCACCGAGACTAAAGGCTTTCGGTACTGCGGCTGGGCGGAGCCGGGCCTCAGCTCGAGCAGATCGATGCGGGATGTACTACGCGTCGAGTTCTAGAGTGAATATACGATGGGGCAGTATTTCAACTCCAGGGATATGTGGCCTATTTTTTCCGAAACAGGTGGACTTTGCTAGACGCTTATCTTGTTACTTAGCATAAAAATAGCTCCTGTGTTTTCTTCCTTTCTATTGGAAGTATTTAGATGACTCCCTATGTTGTTGGGGTTTGTCAACCCCGGGACATATGTTTGCGTAACCTTGTGACATAGCCGAATGCAACTTATTTGGTCCGTAGGATATCAAGGTGCGTTATTCGGGACTCAGATTTGCGTAAAAAGTAAGCTAGGGAGCCATTTCCTTATCCGAAAAGGAATTCCATATTCCACCGACTATCTCAAGCTCCTGAACGCTATTGGAGTTTGGGTTTCCTGTGAACGCAGTTAAACCAACCGCTGCAATAAACAGCCCTATTTGTAATCACCTATTTTCGCCGGACTTATTCTTCTGAAATCTAAGCAACGGGTAAATTAGCAAATGATTCTGGTATGCTGGCTCATATGGTGGTGCAAACTTCAAATGCTTGGCAAACTTTGTGTTATTGGTTGGATTATTATTCTCGTAAGGCCGATTTGAACGTGACGAGTTCAGGGGGTCTAAATTCTTTACGTTTGGTCGATAATAGAATTCGGATAGGCCGTAGTTCTGAATCCTATAATGACACCGAAACGACGATGGGTTGCGTGTAATTATTTTATGTCGTCTTTGGTCCTTTAGAGCCGGTTGAACTTGGTCTAGGCCATCATCGTCAGCACAGGTAGCTGTGATAACCGCGCACTTTTCGTGCAGTAGTTATAGATGTCACAGTTTTGTTCGCCGATTATTTCGGTAGGTTTGATAAATAGCTATGTAACTGAGGCAGTATCTGATCTAACTAATGCCTGAATACGCTGGTGTTAGTGGACTTTTCACTGGAAGATCTGGAAAAAAGCCATGCACTGTATAACACACCTCGAACCCATGGACGCCATTGAGGGCGTGACTGGGCCATGCCTTGCAATGCCTCTACCAGTTAATGTATCCAGGCTTGTGGTACCCATCTGTGAAGACGATAATGACTAGCGCAGCTAGTCAATGGCAATGGCCTTCATAATTTGTTGCCAAGTCAGTGTTAAACCGCTCGACTCGCTTCCACCCTTCACGTGTGAGGGAGTTCAGGGAGCTGAGTGCATAATCGGATAACACCACCGGGCAGTGTCCCACTGTTTTTCAGATTACTAGAAAAATTCTTGAAGTTGTTTTACACAGGAAATCTGTCAACACAGCAAACAGAACGCGGGTTTTTCCGAATTTTTTGTATGTTTGATGACTTTAGATGGGCTGACGTCGGTCTAACTGAGTAGTACCCCTTTGAGCATTACGAGTGTTTGATCTGCACTCTGACTGCCAGGCTGTGGGATGGAAGTTCGTAGTTGAACTTGGGTGGCTCGGCAACTGTAGGTTAAGCGCTGGCCAGAAACTGAGCGTTGCAGTGCAAGAGAGTGGAGGTCGTTTGTCTTGGAGGACTATCCGACTAACTCTTCAGATCGTCATTTTAGGTGTAACATTCGCAAAATTTGGGCTCTTGTTCAGTGTTAGCGACTGTGCAGATTAGTATGATCCCCGAAATTCCTCCTTTCTCTCCTTCCAGGAAAGAACTCACTCATCATCACCATCCTCATGGATAGCATGACATCAGTGTTCATCACTGATGCTTCACCGCTATACAACCATGGTTTATTTGAAAGCCTTACTGTGAAGAAAAGAATAAAGGAAGACAGGGAATGCATTTGGTGTTACTTTATCCAGTTATTCCGAGGTGCCTACAACTCCAGACACTCATTCAGGCAACCTGGAGAGAAACTGACAACAAAAATGCCAATGATATCGACTAGCATCCATATCTGGCAACGTCTTCAACTAGGCGCAGTGGGAATCACGCGGCCCCTATTCTGGAAGGCGAGTAGCACCAACCGCACCCAAACATTTCGTAATCTCCTTCACACTCTTCTGCCAGGTGACATCTCTGCTCCCGCCACTCTGAATTGTGCATGAAAAACAACACTCTCCTCGGCAACCGATGAGTTGAAATGCTCTATACTTGGCCTAACCGACGCAGCTTCTGACGCTGGACACATTCCTTAATAGAAGCACTCGTTGCACAAAAGTAAAGTCGCCTCGTTACGGATTCCCCTGCACCAACCTACACGAGCTATGGTCCTGAGACAGCGCACGTGCACCATCTGTCAGGCAACTGTAACAGCAACTTAAAACTACGTGTAAGGAAAGTGGACCGGGAATTCTATCTGCCAGCAGTAGAAAAACATCTCGAACGTTCAGGTATCCGGCAATTTGACTAGGACAGCGGAGACTCACTTTTTCTGCCAGCACACCACCAGCAATACCGCATCCAAGCTCTGCCAAAATGAACACCACCAGAAGCAACGCGTACTAAAATGAAAGCATTTCATGAAGGGAAAGTATGAACGTACCATTTCCAATAAACCTGCTTTATTGTAACAAGCACCGCATATGCCTGCAAGACCAATGCAGAACAACACACATCCCACCACAATGCACGCAACGATTAGACCCATTATGTGCATGTCATCTTCTTCCGAATAACTCAGTAATTTATTTAATATGAATGAACCGAACGCAATCAGAGTAGCACCAGATAACTGAGGAATGAGCTAGAGGGATCAGAAGTTACCATGACAACAGCATTAAAGACAATAACAAAGAACTGTAGACATCGATACGAGCAGCAAGAGCACTCCACCATTATTCAGCGACTTTTGTGCGGGATATACTAACTGTCTTTAAATCAAACACCGAATAAACCTTGCCAGTACGAGTTTGTCGTGTATTTATTTTGGACGATTTAAACAGACATCCAGTGATGTACAAAAACCAAATCCAAATCTGTGCCTAGAAAAAGCTAGGGGCACTCCTACGACCGTCATCTTTGTGAATTCGAATCGATCCACGGAAAACCAGAGTCTCGTTTTCGCTTCTGTTCCCGGGGTGGCTGAAGCCGATATTGCAACGTACAGGTGTCTTGCGGGATAACGGCTTTCTTATGCTTTTTCATGCACAAAAACGGTCACCAAACAATAAACCATCAGCCGCTCTTTAATATGCATCACCAACATCTTGGATACGACTGGGCAAGGTTTTAAAGCTACGAAATCTTGGTCACCGGACCACCCTTGCGGCGCATGTTGCTTGACGGCAAATGGGACCTTCTAGCCCACACACAAAAATAACTGAACCCTCACTCTCGGTTTCTCCAGCAAGCACACTTTCGTACCCGTAGGGAACTCCGGTTTATTGTGTTATATGTAGCACCAACGCTTGTGTGGCTAGTGAACCGCTACGAAAGTCACATTAACCACAACGCAGCAAGCCATTTAAATCATTCCTGGCTTTGGATACGACTACGGATTGCGTCAGATGATTAAGAAAGAATGGGAAGTGTAACCATTTCACTAAAATTTATTTAACGGACACACCCGAGGCGTGGTGCGGACCTCGGGGATATAGCTTTCCTTGAAAATGTAAAGTCCAAATCTCGGTCGAGGTGACGTTAAAGCAAAAACAGATATGGGTAATGCTAGTTAGAGTTCCCCGAAAGTAGATGCTACATGCTTTGAGAGAAGGAATCCATTCGCATCTCGGGCCCAGAGTCCGTTGGCCTATTGGTATTCATCTGACCTCCAGCAGTTTCCTATTTTGTAGCTCCACAAAATAACCATCTCGTAAATTTATATGGGACTTCCCTTTGAACCACTATAGATGAATCCGGCATGTCTGATATTCTTTTGACCTGTAGTGCTCTGTAAACTATCAACCACTCGGTGGCCGCGAGTCGCGTCATTTCTGCGAAGGCTGTGAATCTATACAATGGCGCTCGGAGCTCGAAACAATACCCGAGCGGAGGACTCGCGGAGGTGCGTTTCTAGATGCACCTGAAGAACAACAAGTCTCACGCTCCAATATATTTTTATGTATGCGAACAAGCCCTTCTTATATTTGGTACTCGATAATGCGAACTGGCCAAAATCACGGCGATCGCATAGTAACACCAGTTATGCATACCTGGGAAGGCCACAGAGTCTAAGCTACGGTTAAGCCAGCTGGGTAAGCAACTGAGCCAAACCATGCAAAAAACCGTGAGTACACAAAAAATATGGATGAAAACGATCGAACGTAAAACCATCGTATGGGAATGTTGAAGTCACGTTTGTATTCGAGCAAAACAACTGGCCGGGGTTAATTTTGGTGCACGTACATACACACTGGAAACGACCTCGGGTTTACTGATGAGGATCAACCAAGCTTTAAATACATATGACTAAGAGCAACCAGAGAGGTCTTTAAGTCATGTACTAAAATATAAAGCGCAATCTCTGGCGTGATCCAGTTTCAATGAATTCGTCATTCAGTCTGGGTAGCTTAAGTTACTGAAGGCGTAATTCCATGATCAGAGAGAGCGTCTTGCTTCTCGGAAAAACACTGAATATGCAACAACTCTGATTAAAAAGTGTGACATGCACACCAAGTAAATATCACCTAATAAATCAGATATCAAGCCGGCTATCTTGGACCCCTAACAACGAACGGATGAACTGAGAAACGAATGTTTCGCTCATGGGAGGGTCTGTAAAAGCAGCCTTCTAAGCGCCAATTTTCTCGAGCACAGACATCTCGATTTACTGGTCGAAAAACGAAGAATGATACGAAAACACACAGTGGGTATGGAAACAATTATACATTGGTCACGGTTAAGGAAGGAGCGTGCGGGCTAGTCTGTAGAATACTGGCACTGATATTGAGGTTGTTTTTTGTTTTATTATTATGAGTTTCGCAGACAGTACAGTATCAATAAGAAAAACGTTCCATTGTAATGATGTTAAGCTCTACCAACATAAACTGTTTATTATCTGTAAAAATGGCAATATAAAATCATCGCAGAATTTACATACAGGGAGTTCCACACCATATATGCAGTCACTAAACAAATAGGAAGAAGCTATATTTTCCTGATGGCCCACTTCATAGGATGGCCCAAAATTCCCGAAGGATTTATGGCCTTCTCACTCTCGTTTAGAAAACCTCATTCCGTTCTGCAGTGTTTTACTAGATAGACTGAACGGTGCTCCTGGTCTAAGTTCAGCTGCGACAGCAGCGGATTACGATCGTTTTGCACTTCAGTCTGTAGAATGCTGTCTGCTACATCAAGCAATGAATCAACTAATCAGCTGCAAAACATGTAGTATGTGCATATTTTTTCCAATTGCCACGGTTTCGGGTACCGAAAAGCGGAGTAACTTGGGAACTAAAGCAAACCACAGGAGCCGAAGTCATGTTTGTTCAACGTGAGAACCGGGCAACTACAATTGAAGGAGATGGCTTCGATGCTCGAGTGCCACTGAACTATTTCTGCAAGTTTCATTAACCATTGGTGAGTTGATTTCCGGGATCCCCATATATGGAGGCGGCAGCTATCAAATCGACTTTGTTTGACGGTTAGCTTTTTAATGCTCCGTTGCTATGTCACAAGCCGTCCACCTTTCGGTCTCCTCCACTCAGCGGAGGGTTGAACAACGAGCTCTTTGAGATAGTTGCCTTTCTGGCATGTTGTGTATGTGTCTTATCCAGCGCAACCACGAAGCGTTCGTGATCCACTCATCTTTGAGGAGTCCCTTCGTCCAAAAAACATCTGGTATTGCTTATCCAATGTTGACGCCAAACAAGACCAATGCCCAGCAGAAAGCAATGGTCGAATGCTGACAGCTTTGATATATCCTCCGCTAGTATGCGCCATGGTGTTTGTCCACAAATCGGTATGAATTGTGATGTCGCAGCGTAAACTCTGGCGTGCACTAGCAAACGGACATCAAATCGGCGCCAATGATGTCGGAGGCTAAAAAGGCTACCCTGACCTACCAGATTCGAGAAGTAGTCTCATCTCCAGCCAGTCTACCGGAACTTATACATTGCCCATGTAAACGAATATATCTACCGCGGCGACTTGCTCGCCCGCAAGCATGAGGTTGAGTTAATCCTACTCGATCCTGCAGCAACACTTTGCAATTTGCAGGTATGAAATGTTTGCCAAACCGTGCAGCAGAAGTATTTAGATTATTTAGAATGGTCCGTATTTTGGAGGATCTGAACGAGAGAAAACAATAACGTCCGCATGCTGAACGTCTGTGGGGAAAGTTCCGGGAACATTTCAAGCACTGAGGCTTCAGAGGCATATGGAAGCATTTCAAGCAGCCTTGTCTTGCATCCCTGGAAGTGCTGGACTTTGGCAAAGACCTCCCTTATACTTGTACCCGCCCCCAAGAACTTGAACGCAGTGCACCCGAAAGGAACATAAGTTCAGAAGGAACACCCTTGATTGCCAGACGCCATCAATTTTTGACGATTGACAAAGTCCAAAGCAGAAATAAGGACCGGCTTGGGTCATTTGGGGATGTGGACCAGCTCCAGAACTTGTCCCAAGCTACCGACGTGGTCGATACATCCTCGACCAAGAGAGAAACCCGGCTTGGTTCTCGCGCATCTGTCGCTCCCGATGGTCGGTCCACCTGCGCCAACTGATGCAAGGCGGCAGCTGGAAATCGAAAGCCACTAGACGGATGTAACAATGGATTTTTTATGACCTTGCACACTTTCTGGAAACCACGACGAGGGTTGATGCGCCCGATTATACTGGTATTATTTGTATGTTCCAAATCGTCAGACTGATTAACAGGAACCCACTACCTGCCTTGAAAACTGTAACATGCAGAACATCCGGGTCATGCGCTTTCCGGGCTGGGTTTCTGTTGTTGATGCCCACTGGTATCGATGTTCCAAATAGGCTCGCTGAATTCTTTTAGGTGCTCTGCCAGAGGGCAATATCGCAGCTGCTCTGTGAAGTGCTCAGCCCATCGACCAAAAGGACGATTTTGTGATAGACTTACTATTCTATCTTCTTTGTATTTTGTTTCGCCGACGTTTGTCGATCGAATCAGCTTTGACAAACTATTCTACATTTTCTGGGCCTTCGCAACCTACAAGCATTCTCTGTAATTCATTAGGCTCTTAATTATCGGCTGTTCAAGGGGTTAGCGCGCTCCGCCTTAGTCTCTAGCACGGATGTCCTGGCGGCAAAAAGATCCGCTTATCTTGACAATATGCTGTGTTTACTTATTCGAGTCGAATAGCCTGATGAGAATTCTGAATAATAAGAGCATAACTTTTTAAACCCACTTCCATTCAACTTCCAAGCAGATTTTGTCATCCTCGGGGATGCTTGTTCTCTGCAACCTTCCAGCCGGATCGGCCGGATTCTTTCAATCTAACGAAGCTTGTCGTTTTTGGTAGTGGAGCTGCCCTAAGAAAGCCAACCATTTGACAGGCAGCCGAAGGAATCTCGTCCACATGCTGGACGGAAATACGACGCGGAGCGCACAATACACAGTCATGGATAATGCAGTGATTTGTTGGGATCATCCGGCCAAAATGGAAGGAGGATTTTATTACGTACAAGCCGGTGTGGATGATTGTGGAAGGCTTTCATTACCCACTGTATTTTACAAAGTGAGGAGCCTGTGCCGTTATTGTAGGGCCGCTTGGCTAGACACCATTTTTAAGCGCCGCGGATATTTATTGGGCTTTGGACATCAAAAAAGAGCTGGGCCTAGTTGGAAACCTTAGATAAAGTAAATCTTGTGGTGCTGCAAGGACCAAGATTCCTTAGGCATGAAGGAGAAATTAGCTTGCGACCTGTTTTTCCAAAAGGCCTGAAAGCATCAGGGGGACCCGATTTTCACCTCGCATGTGCTTCGCGTGGCCTAGTGAAGTACCAGAGCCTATGATTTGCCTCATCCGGTCTTTTGGCTTCAGCTTCGAGCCATATCAACGGCTGTGCTATGGACGGTCGAACCTGCAAGACTTCTGTATTGACCGAATAATGGGGATGGTACTGAACCTTGCGTTTCCACTCTACAAACAAGCATTCAAAGCACCACTGTACGGCAGATGATGTTCACTATCCCGGCAGCAAATGTAGTAGAGGGAGAAAATTCCACGGGCGCCAGCCCTCAACAAAACAAATCAACATGGCACGGACCCCCACCTGAGATGCAACCCACTACTCCCGGTAAGATGGGATTCCTTTGTCGTGTTGATTATCAGTGCCGCATGGACTGCTTACGGAGAATCAGCTGCTCCATAGCGCCCGTGATTTTTCGGGTTTCTGCGTTTGCAGTTTGTCCACAATCCAGTTTAGCTGGATCTTTACGCTCCCAGGGAGAGATGATGGTTGTTTAAAGATAAAAGTCTGGAGCGCCATTAGTCCAGGTATGGCGTAAACCGCTGACCACCTTTGAGGGATAGAGAACCCATTCCAGGTATCGTGCTGCACTGGAAGAAATGGCCATTACATACCGAACACATTAGAACATGTGGACGCCACAGATGTCCGTTGTCTGAGATTATCTTTGGGCGCCGTACGAAGAACTAAAGGTCGAGTACCGGTGGTGTTGCGGAATCCGGTGTCCTAGTCTTGGGCGGCTTAAAACAAGAAACGACGAGTACATAGTCACTCGGCAGATTGTACTTAGGCAAAGGCCTTGCATTCCGAGACTTCCTTTTAATCCCACTGATGCGTCCATGTTGGCGCATTATTTTATGAGCCACTAAGCAAGCTGGCACATTCTCTGCACAGTTTGCCAACGAATGTCAGATTTTTGCAAGCATTTTCTCAGGCCGGCGTTTGCGTTTTCCAGAGCAAATCCTGCAGAATAGTGCCCTCTCGTGGTCGGGGTACAATCAAAGCTCCAAGAGGCATGAAACATATCTTGGGTTCATGCAAATCAGAACGCTTAATACGTGGCAAAATCTGTATGCCATCAGAGTAGAAAAAGGAGACCAGCTGTGCGGCACTGCCTTAGCGGACCGCACAGTAAAATACATGTCGACTGCCGGCGGATGTCGTATAATGATGCGTACTTCCTGAGCAAAACAGATACGTAAAAATAGCACAAAGTAACGTGTTAAACGAGCAAAATTTTGGCCTTTTGCAGTTGTGCCGCCGTAAATCTCTGATAAACGTTCCGACTTGCTATCATAGGCCCAGAACCTCCGAAAACAAGCCAAATGATTTACGCTCAGGAGCAAGCGTGCTTACCGGGTATGGTTCCTTCTACGCATCACGGTTTGGGATAGGGATCAGCCTTCTTGCTCCACATGCAGACCGTGAGCGGTTGACGTATTAGGCTGGTGGGCGGGTAAAGACCACGGGCGAAAAGCAAGTCAGTCACCCTAGGCGAAATGGAGCTCTGTGCAGCAAAAATAACGCACTGAAGAAAGGCACGATATCCGTTGAGCAAAAACCTCGGTCTTGACACATCGCGAGTTCGGTTACCTCACAGCTCGAAGACTGCAGCTTTTGGAGCGCAAAAGCTCACCTTGCATCAGGGGGTGTATTCACGTGCCCACGTTGTTTAATACACGGTAACCAGCATGGATAGAAAAGGCATCTGAAACGGCAAAAGGCGAGGAAACTAAATCAACCTTTCGTGGATTATTCCAGTTCCCACTTTCATTTCCGCACAAGAGAATAATACGGTGATTGTTCTACTAGCGAATAGCACATGCTGGTGAAAAAATAATACTAATAGATTTTTTTCCCAACTAGTACGGAACATACCGATTGAGGCATGGTCGGGTCGTTACACCTTGAACGCGGCAGGCAACAACACAACTGGGAGAAAGGTATATCCAACGAAGCATCCTTAGTACGTGAAAAGTCACCGCAGCTGTGGAGCCTGAAAAAAAACTAGGACGAGGGGGCGGAGCCTCACCCGAAATTTCTCTGAAACCACAGTTCAAAAGTGGGAAACTGTAACATAAAGTTTTAGCATTTGATGGTACTTATTCGAACCTTTAAGATCTTCCTGCTCGGCTGCATTTTTGTTGGAAGTTGTTTAAACGTTCTCAGGGCCAATAGTGGTCACAGAGTTACTATTTTAAATGCTCCGCATATTATGTCCGCAAGGACTAGGAAATTTTGTGGAAAAGCTGGTTTCTTCACCTACTTCCTTTTATATTGGGTTTGAAAATAACCTCAAACCTACATGGTCGATAACTGCGCCGTCTGTGTAAGCGCAAACTCAAAATGGAACAGCAATTCGCGACTCATTTAGGAAGAAGTATTCTGTTGTTGCCACAGGCGTACCACCAAACACAGCTAGGGATTTCGTCACAGCTGGTAACTTTTTTGTTTTTCTATGATGATCAGCGCGCGCTATATCGGGCGCATGGCGAGGTCTAAACTTCAAACGTATACCGAAAACTTGATAGTGTTGTTGGATGAATTAGTGGGTGTTTGGGGAGAACAAGTGAGAAATGCCATAAAGTGGCCAGTGCTCTCAAGTCCTGGCGCAAATTAAACGGATTGGGGAAGTATTTTTGCCGAACATAACGCGCTCGTCCGGGAACTATTAGGGATCTACGTGGCAAGCCATCAGACTGAATATGGCAGCCGCGGTACCGTCATCGCAACATCGTACTTGGGTTCGTGGACAGCCCCGTACATGAACATCTTGGATGAGTGTTTTGGGGTTTTAGTTGCAGTTAGGATTTGCCAAAGAATTGTGAGAAATTAAGACAAGCATAGATCAAGGATATTCCTGTGTCCGTCGAGGGCGCGCGGTAGTTCATTTTTGCCATTCAAAAGAGGCGATAAGACATGCGTGTCTACATTGGAATAGGAAGAAGTTTCAGAATGTTCTGCTCGAAAGCATTATGATGTGAATTAGGCTGCGGCCCGAAATAACAGACAACCAAATGCGTTCACACTCTAACTACTGCCATGAGGCGGCACCGCCCGATTTCGAATGCGGTAATCGATACTCAGGTTCAGGTAATAGGTATCCGGTCGATGCGAACCGGTGTGGGCATATGAAAATATGAGGGTTTTGCGTTGTTTTAATTGTGCACAACCAAGGTGGCCCGGGGCTTGCGGGGACATGAGATAGGAGAAAAACGTAAGCGGCTGGTGGTTTTTCCTGTTTTTACAAGGGGGTAACATCAGATGGCGTAGTTGCCGTCTAGAGAAATACGCGGAGCTTGGCAAAGTGAGCTGTCACTGGGACGTCGTGCCACATGTATTAAGTGAGCCTTTGTTAGTATTGTTTGTTCTGCTGCCAATTAACTTCATAGAAGGATTGCCCGGGATATATGCTACAACCAGGACAAGCTCAGACCAAATGCACAGGCGTCCGACAAAAGTCGCTCTTACTTTAGTTTTCCCCTCCTGCATTGCAGATGGCAGATTACGAGGTTCAGCATAAGGTAGTGGGGTAGAGCAGTAGAGTTGTACTTCGTAGACTAGCGATCAGGCACGGTTTGCATTTGCGACTGTGTATTATTATATTCAGAGTCAGTCGACCACTCACAGGACAAAAGCGGGAGTGGTGACTTTTCGGCGTTGTATGCCACCTGAATGTTGATTAAAGGATGTGTTCTTGGGCGATGGGGTATAGTAAGTCTTGCAGTCATCCTCTAGGTCATCACTGTTTTCTGAGAAAGATGGATTGCATGGGATGTAGCTGTCTTAGTAGCTCGTCGATTCGGATATTGCACACATGGTCGTAGAAGTGACGATAGGTTCCAAAACTTTGGCATGAACGATGAGTTGGATGAGGCCCAACCTTATATGAAATATTTGGTATAGAGCATTGAAATAGCCTGGACTCGCGAGCAGCTTAAACGTACGTGTGTTAACGATGTGGATGCTTATTTTATATGCCCAGATACTGAAAATCACAAACGCAAGCTCGTTAGCTGATCGGTTTTAAAGAAAGGAGGCCTGCTGGTGAGGCTGTTGCTGTGTTTAAATATAGAATGGCCACATGGTATTGGTACGGGGGAGCAGAAATGAGGTGAGGTTGGGATTTAGTGCCCCAAATGAGCCGATCTAACACCAAGTTCCCGCCAATTAACTAGGTTTTCGCTACGGCTGCATCCATGAGTGCACATCTGAGGACGCACGCGGCCCTTGTATCCTAGGGCTCAAGTCAATACCACTTGGTCTTACAACTGACTGAACACTGAAGGACGCCAGAATATCCAAAAATGTGACTTCGTGTTTTATCTCTCTAAACCGGTAACAAAATCTAAACTGGTGATGGCCCGAGGACGAGCCAGGTTGAATAAAATTACTGTTGTACGGGGCATTTTGGCAACCACAGCCGAAGTTTGAAGCTTGGAAACTGGTGGAATACGGTGAGAATAGGTTGAGAGCAATAGCGCCTGGTGAGTGCCGGGAAGCATCAGATATAAGGTGTCTAATTGGAAAAAAATTTAAAAGGCCATGACAGCAAGCTAAGTAAACCCAGGAAAGTATTGCTATTGTCAGCTGACCTAGAAAACACCTACCAGCTGGGCCAGAGTAGGTGTCTAATTTTGGGAAGGTAAAGACTTAGCCGCCAAGGTAGCTAGCAGAGAGGCCAGCCGTTGGACTTATTGAAACGGGAGACTACATGGCGGTAGTTTTTAGATTAGCAAAAGAATCCAATCATAGGGTCTAGGTTGTGCAAGGAGGAGGTTAATAATAATCGGTTAGGCAACAGTTTTCGAGATAATGGATAAAAACCCTGGTTTTACTGGAATGTAATAATAATAATGTTTATTTGCAACAGGTGGGCGGCATACCGTGAGGCATAATTAAACGATTACAGTCAGAATAAAGCAAGACTGGACGGTATTGGCAGGTATTGGAGACTGCGCGAAAAAAGAGAGCACTCATAAACAGTGGGCAGTAGACTTGGCCATGCCCAAACCGGTATGGGAAATGAAACAAAATCACCAGGAGTTGATAATAATAATAATAACAATAATAATGAGGTTATTTCCCAACGTGTAGGGAGCATGCCGATTGAGGCATCATCAGGTCGTTATAACTTGAATGCGGTAGGCAACTACACGATGGACAGGAAGGTACAACCGAAGAGGCTTGTTATGTGAAGTGTCAACGCAGTTATGGAAACTGAAAAGAACGAGCAGAGTGGGCATGTGATACGACTAGTTCTTGAACCCTCACGTACTTCCTTGCGTCCAAGGGGGTTGCTTCCAGCATGAAACCGGAGGTTTTGCAGGAAAAATGCAGGATTCGGCTCATTTTGTTTGTCGTCTATAAAACGTGTACCAAGGATGTCAGTTACGGGCATCGGAAGATGAGAGAACCGGACAGACATTGAAGGCGATAACATTCATAGCGACAGCTTTCATCGTACATTTTTCTGAGGGAACAGGAAGGCTGTACGGCTACGGCTGAAGCTGACAAATTGGATGTAGGAAGACCACTGTTGGTTCAATGTAGCCGTGACAACCAAGTTTGTCCTCTGGTATGCGGCGTAAACGTCGCAAAGTGTAAACTGCGAAACGTCAGTAGGGGAGAGCCATTCCTTCCTACGACCATCCGTCATGGAGTAACTGTCCGGTCTTGCCCAGTGCTGAATCCGCACTTCACATCCTTCAGACGTGAACAGCATACCAAACCGTGCGACAGAGCTTTTTAGGTTGTTCATTTTGAAGCCTCCGCACCAAAGAAAGAAGAATCATTTGCAAAATCAGTGTCTGTGTGCAAAACCTCGAGGAGGATTTCGATTCACGCGGTTTCATAGACAGGTAGAGAAGTTTCGACCGGCAATCCAGTAAAAAACTTGCAGAGTGGTTAGAGATTGGGGACTTACTTCATACCACTGCATAATTTGAACTCAGGCGAGAGGTTGATACATACACTTGCTCAACCACAGGAGTCCGCATAAGGACCTCATTAGGTCTATACATTTAGAAGAAATGCTCCCGATCCCCAGACACCACCAGCATTTCCGGCAATCGACAGGATAGGGAGTTTGAAAGAGTGAGGTTGTCCGGTATTCATAATAAGGGGAAGCACATGGTCAATGCATTCCCTGCCATGACGAAACCCTTCTAGATTCTCACGAGTCCCCACCGATAATTGACCAAAGTGCGGGAATTTATGCCAGAGGACGCCTTGGTGGACCGTTACCAGACTGACCCCACGATGATTTTCGCATGAGATTCTTCCGACTTTTTGAAGGCCTGGGGGCACACTGGACAAACTGGGAGAAAATTATGCATACGAAAAAAGGAACAGGACGCGGCCGTCAGGAGACATGAGTCCTTATGCTTGGTATCCACAGAAGTGGAAATTTTGGCATACGGATATATAACATACGGAAGGGAATTTCTGGAATTATGGTACTCCACAGCTGATTCGATCACTCAATGCACTGAACTGGACCCAATTTACGCGCCACTGCGTGCAAAAGACGAGCATCTCCACCAGAATACTCAAGGAGAGCCCAATATCGAATTCACAAACCAAGAAACAAGGAACTCCCTGGAGTCGGATCGACAAAGGCAATAAGCCGGGACAGAAAGGGGTCAGAGACAGAGGTCATTCCAACATCGATCAGAGGAGGCCAAGCTCAAATGTCACTTGTCGATCCATCAATCAGGGCACGGAATAACAGAGCAAACTATTTGAACCGCACGACCGAACAACTAGGCGTGATCGAAGATCTGCCCAGGCTGGCAGCACGTATATTAACACACGCACAACCACTGACCCACAGCTACGCCACTTAACAACGTACTGATGATGTCATCTTAATTGGTGATGAAACGTTTACAATCAAATTGACCAGCTTGAAGAACAAGCCAAGGGCACGGATTCACGGATTGATACACAGGATCGAGACTTTCGCCCAAGTTTCCCGGGTCGGTTTTCCTTTTGTCGTTCAGCAGCTGTCGTTCACCTGAAAGGCCCAAGTGAAAAAAGTGTGTAGGACTGCTCTTTAAGTTCTCAGCGCGGGGTAGTATGCTGGCCAGCGCAAGGACTCGCGTAAATAAGTGTCCAATAGTGTTTTGAACTGAGTTCTAGAGGGAGCGTGGACAACCGTCTGGGGAAGGTTATTCCACGAGCAACTACCCGAAATG